>CAJNOL010000794.1:0-36060 GCA_905250125.1 Rotaria sordida
CCAACTAATAGTCCAAATAGAAATATTTAGAAGAAAGAAAAAATATATATATATATATAACTTAAATTTAACTTTTGAATATTCCAATATTTAAATGCATATTTGAATAAATATGAAAACTAAAAGTAACAAATGTCTTGAAGTTGATCGTCAAGATTTATTATAATAATGTTTCATCCAAAGGAAATTGTTACATTTAAATGATTAGTTTAGCTTAAAAAAGCCAGATCAATGTTTTGACTGTCACATACTTTTTTTTTTAATCAATAAATCTATTTAAAAAAAAACATATTGGTTTTGTATATATGATTTTAATAAAAACTATGGAAATCGTTCTTTTTTTCTTTTTGATTCTATATTTAAGTATGAATATAGACAACTGTTAATATTAAGTAATTGTCTACAAGATTTTTTCTAGCACGGAATATTATAATATTATTGATGATTCTTCATTTATTGATTATGTTCTATCCCTTGAGAGAATAGTATTTGTACTTCTCGAACTTTTTTCTTATGTAGAACAGTTCTGCGTTGGCATATTATAGTGATAGACTTATTCGATTAGATCAAGTGATGATTCATTGTCTGTTTTTTTTTCTATCACTATATGTTTTAATCGCTAAATGATTATTGATTTAATGTAAATTTAATTAATAAAATAAGATAGATCGATTGTCTTATAATTTATTTATTAACGAAATTTTCTATGGATAAATGTCGAATATTTTTAAGAATATAACATTTCTTTGATTTTTACATTTTATTAATAGAATTTCTCAAAGAACATAATAAATGACATCGTCTTAAAATACATTTGTACAAGTGTATTTCATTGCAGTAGTTGACAAAATCATTTCGAATAGATTGTAACTTACAATAATCATACGAAAAATATTCAAGTCTAAACACGTCTTCTTACCACTAAAGATCAAAACGAGATCACGATGAATAGAATTACTGCTATGACACATCTTTTTCTTCGAATAATCCTTTAAAAAATATAATAAATCCACTAGAATAAATTTTCCTCTAAATATTTGGTGGGTGGATCAACAGAATTCCAACAATCACACTCACAACTATTCCAAATCTAGATTGGAAAAGAGTGGAAAATTCTCATTGTAAGCCAATATTTTATAGCCAATCTTAATCGGTCGAAAAATGAAGAAACATTTTGTCTCAAAACTTTCGGTCCATCCTTTCATAGTTTGATGATTTTATTTGATAATGTCTAAGCTATTCTTACTCAGTTTAATTAGTTCTGTTGATACTCATCTGACGAGCACATGTCAAACTAACTATGATTATCAAGATTAGACATATGAGTATGACATTTTAAACAAACACGATGATTCATATTTTTTAACTTTTCAATAATTAATATTGTTGTAATTGTAAATATAGAGCAAGAACATCTTTTTTTTTCTTCTTGAAAGACCTTTTATTTTATAAAAGGAATCATAAAAAAAAATATGCAAAATAGAAAATCATTAACAATTAATTACTGTTTGAATTACTCAATACAAAAGAAAAATAGATGAATTAAAAAAATAATAAATTAAATAAAAAGACTAGAAAAGTTAAATTAAAGTCATGATTCAATAAAATCTTCAAGTACACTTGTTTCAATTTCATTCATTGTATCTGATAATAAAATTTGTTCATTGTTTAAATATAAATTGTCATTCGTGTGCATTTTAGTTAAACAATTAAAAAATGGAAATAATTCAATAATATTTGATATTGTTCGTAAACGAATTAATGGATGATTTAAATTTTTGATTATTGGTAATTGATTATGTATAGATATTGGCATTAATTGAAGTTTTTTTTCAAGTAATTTAAATAAACGTATTGAAAAAGTAATAAATATATCAATATGGGAATTAGAATTCGTTATATTATGATCAGTAACAAATGCAGATCGAAATCTATAAAATAAATTGAAAATTTTAAAAATTTAAATAAAAAAAAAAATTTTCATTTATTTACAATTGAAAATGATATAATTCTGAATAGGGTATTGCTAGAAGAATATCAAGTAATTTACAAGCATATAAATACATTTTTAATAAAGGATTTGAATCAGATGATCCATTTGAAATATTTGTTAATGTTATATCACTTGTAGTCATTCGTTGAATATTTGATCTAAATAACAATTATGGATCATATGAAATATCTCTCAAGAGTTAAACAAAAATTCTATTGTTGAAGTAATGAATTTTATAAATAAAAAGAATATATCTAAGTAATTAATAATTGCACATGAAAAAGATTAATTATGTAACTTTTGTGGCATGTTTACGAGATTTGAACTATGGATGCAATGATGACAGTGAACCATCGATGCATTGTCATCCATTGCATCCCTAATTGGAACTGACAAATGAAAAATTTGTATTTCTGTTATGTTAACGAACGAGAAGAAATAATAGATGAATACATTGTAGATAGGTTCAGACTAAAAATGACATTAGATTCAGATTTCAACACTTAATAAAGCTAAAATCGATATTAATGCCTAGTCCAATTCTTGTCAAAATTTAGCTTTAGTGGTAAGAGCATTGCCGAATTTGAGATTTCTAATTAATGCTGTCGTACAATCTTAATAATGTTAGTGTAATGATCCATGAAGCATGAATATCATTGTATTTTCATAACTCATTAATGAAAAGTTGTGAATTTTCAATCAAACAGATATTTTGACTAAACATTTCATTCAATCTGAAAAAGTGCACGAACATGAAAAAAACTTGATTCCGTAAGGAAAGATTTACATAATGGAAAAGAAAATTTAATTTCACTACCTAAGTCAAGAAATACGTGCTGTTTCCGATCAGAAAATGGCAGGTATTTCGAAGTACGAATCCCAGTGACCAGTTCTGCTCGGTTACCACCGAACCTAGAAAAATCTAACCACCAAATTCCTATGATTTTTCCGAGACTTACGGCAGGAATCTGCCAAAAATCCACGGATCCGGGCGCCGGAATTATTGACCTGAATAGCTTAGAACATTTTCCCCTTGATTTTTTATAAGACTCTTTGATTTTTGTTAGATTTAATCAGTCATCGAAATCTAAGAAAATTAATTAAGTAAAATGAACTTTTACTCACTTAATATCACCTTCAATATCAAATAAAAGATCTTGTTCAAGTTGTAATAAAATTTGTATAAGTTCTGCAATAAGTATTGGCCAAAATGAAATTAAATTTTTATTTGATATTCTTATTAATAAAGCACGAAAAACAAGATATATTTGTGTATATACTATTGGTACTTGTGGTAATTTAAGTAAATCAGCAATACATTCAAGTATATCTGGTAAATGTCGATTACATTGATCTTTTTCTGATGAATAAATAACAAAAGCAAAACGTTTAATAAGCATAACACGTTGTTCATATTCTTGTTCTTTTGAAAATAATAAACCTGTTTGAACGGCATTTATTCTATTCATAACATCACGAAATGATGTTGGTTTTTCATCTGTTATCATATTACTAATAATTATTTTCCATAAATTTAATGTTAATAAATCAACTTGAAAAAATCCTATATCAAATAAATGTTCAAATACTTCTTTTTTCCATGTTTTTTTTGTATATGAATATTGTGATATATTCAGAAGTAAAATCGATGCTGAACGATACGATGGTACATTTAATGAAACATGTATACGAACATATGGCATAACATTATTTACAAGATTTTGTAAATATGGTCCTATAATACGATCTTTTTCATCGGTTAAATTATAAATAATATCAAGTAATTTTGTAATATGTTCAGCAAGTATTGTTAAGGCTATTAAACTAGAATTCATTGATTGTGAATTATCTATATGAAAATAATTTTTTTCTTTTTTTTTGTTTTCATTACAAAAAAATTTTCTTGAATAAAACTAACCATCAAAATCTAAAGAAGTATTTTCATTATTAAGACTACGATCGAGTTCATTGAATGAATCAGTAGTTATTCGTTGAGTATTTGGCTCGGATTGTGTAATACGTACTTGTAAATTTTTACGTAACCAATTTGTTTGTTCAAGTGATGAAGCAACTATTGTATTACAATTTTCAAGAACTTTTATTGTTACATCCTATTGAAGATAATTAAAATTTTTACTAAACATGTTTTAGTATGTCTAAATTCAAGGTTATATTTGATACCAAGAGAAGGTTCAAGAGAAATTTAATATACACATTTTCGAATCTTGTTCATAAAACAACAAAAATTCTAAAATCTATTGAATATCGAACTTAAATGAAATCTACACAGCTCTATCCTTAATAAAATTCAATTATTGTCACTCATGAATTCTTTAATTCTACTCTAATGAATGATTGAACTGCAACGAGATCAGAAGAATGATATTCTTTCGAAGATTTAATTCATCACTAAAGAATTTATAGTTTTTGTCTTGGCAAAATAAAACCTAGATTAACATTTTATTTTCAAAATTATTAAATCTTTAGTGTTTTATTATGTAAAAAAAAATGAAGTCAAAAATATGTTTAGAATATACACTTTTAATAAAAAAAATATACAATAATACATACTTGTAAGTCTTTTAAATCTCGTTTTTCAACCATAAATGGTGATTGTTTAACATAAAAACTTAATATTCTACAAAAATAGATTAAAATAACTAAAAATTAAATTTTAAAAGACTTCATTATTGAACCTTATTATTAAAAATGTAACTGATGATGACATTGATGGTGATAAACATTCTTTAAACATAATAGCTAATATTGACCAACAATCAATAGAAACATTTTTTTGTTGTTCTAAATAAGCTAAAAGAAATTGAAGACACCAAACAATATAATTTTGTTTTTTCTAAATAGAATATAGTAGAGAAAAAAAAAGAAAATTTCATTTTCAATTATTTTACTTTATTATTCGTTGTTGATAAATTTCGTAAAAGTTTGTTCATATTATAGATGATATCATTTGTTGTATAATTATTTATATTCATAAGAATATCAATTAATGCTTGTATTTCATTAACATTATCTCTTTGTATTATAGATGGTTTTTGTTGTTGTTGTTGTTGTTGTTGTTGTTTACGTTCACCCCAACATAATATAATAGCACGAAGAAATGAAACACCATTTGATTTTGTTAATGATGAAATAAATTCAATTATTTTATCTCGAATAAGTTTAATATTCTTAGCTAACCATATTGAATTAATTTGATTTATTGATAATGTTTTCCATATAAACAAAAGACTTGAAAGGATTAATGGAAGTTTATTTAGTATTGATTGACGAGCATCAGATAGATCATTTGTATTAATTTTTATCTAAAAAACACAACATTTTTTTAAATTAAATATAATATTAATTTACTCTTTTTATCCAATGTTGTGGACACAATGTTTGAGTAAAATGTTGTGTATTATGAACTGTATTACCAATACAATAATTACATATATATGAAAGACGTTGAATTAAATCGATGATATAATCGATTGCATCAAATGAAGATAATTGTCTACAATTAAAGAAAATTTTCTTGTACTGACAATCAGAAGATTTTTATTGAATATCACGTCTCTACGTGTACTACTAACGAAAGAACTTCATTAAATGATAAATCGCTTTTAATATGAGTCTGAGCTCAATAGTAATAGATTCTATTGGAACTAGAGAAAGTCTAAAAGGATTTGTATTTATGGATCTTTCTCCGTGATTTATTACTGTTTTAGTGAGTTTTTCAACAAATTATCATGCTTCTCCTCGGATAACTTTTGAAATCGACTTTCGAGTTCAAACTTTATACAAGAGCAAGTTCTCAATGAAACCGGCCTATTGTGAAACTCTCAGACTTTCTAGTATTCTCCTATCCTCCCTCAGATACCAATATTAGAAATTCTATTGCGTAAAATTAAAAAAATTGCCAACACAAACCCTATGGAGCTCAAATTTAGATATTTTCCAACGATAATCAATCATTAGAAAAACCATCTGTCTTATTTATTTCTACATTTTGAACAGAATTTTTTTTTCTAGCACTCCAATTTTTATTTGCATTATTCTTATTTACTTGTCACTTTTCTATTTTGTATTGTGTCTTTCTTAATTTAATATTATGATGATTCTAACCATTGATTTAGCTGACAAATAAAGCCTTTGGCATACATCCATTATATTCACAAGACATCTCAACGTGTTATTCTACATCTTGATAAAGTCTGAAATACTGCTATTGATTATTTCCAAATCAATACAACACTACTTACCATCCTTGCCATCTATCATGTAATTGTTTATCTATGCAAAAATCACATACTGCGCGCTATTTAGAACATTCGTAAATAACATATTTCAGCCATATAAACTCTAAGAAAGGTTTTGAGATATTCTAGAATCTTCTAAAAATTCTATTGTGCTTCGAAATTTGTAAAATAGTTCCGATTGTAGTCGTGCAAAATAAGGTTCGAATTTTTGATCAAATATTGACTTTATGTACATCTTATGTTCATTTTTCCCTTATGATATGTTCAAATAAAGCTATACATATTTTATTATCGAATCAAACTCATTTCTGTGGATTTCATATGTAACTATTCAAAGAACTATAAAAGGAAGTTACTGAAAACTTGCGCTGTAATAAATGCAGTAATCCAATCAGGAAAAAGTGTAGTCAATCGTGCATCTTTTCTTTTGACTGAACTTCTTTTATAATCTTTAAAAGTAAGCTCCATCTTTCCTACTATAAAATATTGTTTCATACAATTAATAAAATTACTTTTTTTTTTCCAATTTTCTCAAATCATTGTTGCATACATGTAGATATATTCAGTTAATTTATTTGCAACTACTATTCATTTTCAAAACATGAATCTCAATAAATAAAGAATAGTATCTGAAAAATGATTCTCTAATTGAGTTTCTGGAATTTGTCAAAAATCGAAATTTCTTTTGAAATATTTTAAATTTTAATTCTTACTTGAATTCAAATTTTGTTTCTTGTTGACTATAATATTGTACAACAAAAGTTAAATTTCGACAAATCTGTTCAATAACACGAATACTTATTGTTTTTAATGCTGAACCACAATGTGGTAATATTCTTACAATTAAATTAATTATATAATGATGATTTTCAATAGAATGAATTTGTTTTAAATATTGTAAAATTGTTGAAAGAAAAATTGTTTGATTAATAGTTAATTGATCAATTAAATTTATATCTATTGAATAAATAATATTTTCAAGTAAAATAATTTCTTCTAATAAATGAATTAATTGTTTTAAATATTCTTTTGTTAATTGATCATTTAATAATTCATTATTATAATCATATATTAGTTTTATTTTTAATAAATCAGATTCTTTATTTATAAATCTATTAAATAAACATAAAATTATTTTTTGAAATGAAAGTTTTTTAAATAAATTAATTATATAATTTATTAACATTGTATTATCCATACATATATATGATAAATCATGACATATTCGTGTTAATAATATTAATGAACGTATATGTATTATACGATTTTTTTGAATATCAAAATATTTTGGATGATAACTATATGTATAGATTAAAAGTATATTTAATAATAAATATAAATATGATTGATATTCTTGAGTATTTTTATTAGATAAATCAAAATCATTTCCTTCAATAGAACGACGATGTTTTAAAAATAATTCATGCATTTGTTTATTATGTATACTAATTGGTAATGATTGAATATTTGATGTTATTAATAAAGTTTGAATAAGTTGTTGTGGAATAAGATCAAATAAACTATCGATTATATTTAAAGATAATATTATACGATTATGATCATAAGGTTGTGTATAAAGTAAAATATAAGCATATTGAAAATCCATAGAATCATTTATTTGTGACAAATTAGATTCACTTATGATACTACTATTTGGTATAGAATGTGAATGAGATGAGTTATTAATAATAGTATTATTACTTGATTCAAATTGAATATTATTTCGATTAAATACAGTTTGTATTGTAGATCTACGTTGTCTAACTGATTTAAATAATGTTGGTGGTGAAAGTGAACGAATATTGGAAAGAATTGGTTGTGAAAGATTTGAAATAGTTGGAAATTTTATTATTTGTGGAGAAGATTTTATATGATCGATAGATTCACTAAGATTTATAGAACTAATTGCACGAATCTGTTAATGAGAAAGAAAGAAAAAAAAAAGAAAGTTTATTTCAATCAAATATGTTTTTGCTATGATAAAATCTTACTCGTTTATCATGATCAGTTTCTTCTTCTTGAACTTTATCATCATGTACAAATTCATCATCATAATCTTCATTATTTTCATCATCAGGTATCATAGAAAATTTTATTTCATTAATGTTGATTTGTTGATCAAGAAAAAATTCTTTATGAATAATTGGATCAAATCGTTGTATACTAACACGTGCTGTATCTGAATGTAAAAGCATAATAAGAAGTATATCAAATATTCGACATACATCTCCTACAAAGAAATTTTTAAGATATTGTATATTTAAATAATATTCTTTTTTTTTTTTTCTTATAATTATTTACCATGAGTAAAACAATCATAAGTCCATTTTTGTACAATGGATTTTAAACAATAATCATTTGATTCTTTAAGTATTTTTAAAATATAAATTAAACAATGTTGAAATGATTTTGTTATATGTTCATTTTTTATATGAGGAATATTACGAATTGAATTCCATAATTTAAAAAATTTTTTATATTCTTCAATAATTTTTATATCAATTTCAATTTGTTGAATATTTATTAATGATAATTGATTATATATTAAATCTTCACATAAATTATTTGGTAACATTGAATGAAGTATTGATAATATATGTGAAGCTTTTAAATTATATTCTCGATCATATTTATCATTTAAATATTCCCAAAAATATGCAATTATATATTGAAAAAATTCAGTTTCATTTATAAGTAATAATACTTGTTCGTAAGTAAATGATGATATAATTAATTGATTATTAGCTAGAATATCAATTGAATTTTTTTTATTTGAACTATATAAACTTAATGTATAACCAAATAATTCAATTAAAACAGATATTGCAATCGTTTGAAGAGAAAAATGATCACTTATACATAATGATAGAACACATATATCCATTGACCAATCGTCAAAATCAGTTTTACCTAAAACGAAAACGATTGAACTTTGTTTTATTTTCAGACCGTATGCGTAGAGATCAAAGCAGAACGGAAGCATTTTTGAAAATCAAAGACATATTACCGTCCTGAGGCAGTCGAAATTGGATCGATCCAGATCAAGGGGCCAAGAAATAAGGATCGGTTTTCGACTGAAAAACTTGGGAAAATAGTAGAAACTAGGAAGTAAGAATCTGGTGCCCAAAACTAGAAAAATTCGGCTACCAGATCTAATCATCAGATTTCTCTGCTTCCAAACTTTCCGGCTAAAACCTGTCTGAAATTCATAAATCGAGGCACTGCAATCATTAGCCTTGTTATGTACTGTAAATTTTTTCTGCAATGATGAATGTGCCAAAAAAGACGGTTGTTTTCGACCAATTTTTACATAACAATCAAACTTTGAGACAAACTCATAAATTTATACAGAACTCAAAATCATTTGTTTCGTATCAAACATTAGTGTGTAGACTTCTAAAAAGTTCTATATTATCTTGCACAAAAAAGAAGTTTTTGTGTTTAGGTGAGGAAAGTTTCTCAATCTTTTTCGCTTCCGAAAATGATACATATTTCTTTTAGCTTGGAATCAGTTCTGCCTTTGTGACAATTTTTTCAAAATCTTTTGAAGTTCATTTATTATCGTCACGGATAATAAAGCTCAGGTGGTCACTTGAAAAATTTGAACGAATGATTTAGAACTCTATTGCCTAAAAAAACTCTTAGTAGTTTAAAAATACTTCGAATTGTCGTAGAAAGTAATGAAGTTTGTCAAGAATTTCATAGTCGCATTACATAAAGTCTTCACAAAATCAGAGAAAAGTATAGTCCGAGTTTCGTCGAAATTAGAGAAAGTTGTAGTCAAACTTTCAAAAATAGAAAGGGGTACTCTCTCCTATAGTTCCTTCTCTCCTTGATCGCGCCACCACTAGAAATATCGAAAAGTATTCATTGAGTAATTGATATTTTGTGATTTTATTGAGATAAAAGAAAAAACCGTAGTGTTGTCAGGATCTATTTTATCAGGTTTTACTATTCAGATTTCGCTATTTGAGAAAATATATCCAATACGTGACATTATAGAACAAAACGAAGAACGTAAGTAAATAAAGTTGACATAAAGTTTGAAACGAGAAGAATACAAAATATTGTTTCATTTATTGATGTTCAATAGTATTATAATTTAAGCATAGGTATCAATATATCGTCCAGAAAAATTCCAATGCTTTAATCTTACTACTAAATATAGATAGATCTGTTTGCAATAATATGTGATGCATACTTGAATTCGATTGTTATCGAGTAATATTTTCTCTTAAAACATAAACAGAATAAAAAGATACTACGAATGATTCAATAATACAATCGTCATGCATATATATGTATATATTAGCTGATCTTATTAACAATTCTGTGTTACAGAAATTTCTTTAATTTATACAAGATCAATTGATTGAAACAAAAAAATGATTTAATAATTTATACCTTTTGGTAAAAATGACTGATTATTCAAAGATGATTGTATTGGAAAACAGCAAAATTCAGTAAGTAATTTACAACAATTTTCAAAAGCTATTATATAATGATCAACATTATTAGTTAATTTTAATCGAAATTCATTTAATTGTCGATATCGATTACAAATTATTAAAAGATTATCATTATTTTTATTTTGTATAATTGAATAAATACTTTGAAATTTATCATTTATTAATACTTGATTCTGATCAATTAAATATGTAATAATAAAACGATGAAAAAATTTCTTATATAATTCTATTGATTTTTCAATATTATTTATTGATTCTAACACTGTTTTTGTTGATAATCGACTTTTTTTATTATCAAATAATTGATTATTTAATTTGTCAAGTTGTTTTTCAACTTTATGTATCATTTGATGAAGTAATTGTTCAATATCATTTAAATTCTCTTGTTCGATTATTAAATTTGGATTTTCTAATTCATTTATACTATCTGTACGTAATAATTTATTATAAATATCTGTTGAATATTCATTATCAATAAAAGTTGTATGTTCATTATCATCTTCAATATTATAAATAGTTAAATAATTATCAAATATTTCATTTTGATAATTAAATGAACAACGAAATATAGATAAATGATGATTTGTATTAGTGAAAATAATATTTTTAAAAATTTTTAATAATAATTTTATACATAATATTATTTGATTTGATGTCAATTTTTCAAAATTATCATTTATTATTTGTATAAGATGATAAAGCATTTCAGATAAATGTTCAAGTTGAGTGTCAAGAGAATTTTCTAATGAAAATATATCTAATAACATATCAATAATACCACATATTTGTTCAATAGTAGATCTAGCTGTAATAAAATTATTATCTTCTTGTTGATTTAGAATAATATCGAAATTTTTTGTTAAAAATTCCCATATAAAATAGGGTTCTAATGTATCTAGAAGCATATTGAATGTTTTTAATGTCTCAGAATAATTATTTTCTTGTTGAATATTGATAGATGTTAATTTTTTAGATGGATGATAAACTTGCTCATAAATAAGAAGTAAATAATTCATGAAAATAGATTCGATAATATTCGGGCCAACGTCTGGTTTGTCGACTAAAATAATAGAAAATTTATTTAGAAGTATTACTAGACAATAGCTATGTTGTTCAAACAAATATGATGTGTAAATCAAAGAACTAACATCAATTGTATATATCAAGAGTAAAAACACGTTACAGGCTTTATTTTTAATTATTCAAAGAATAGTTTGTTGCAATTTGTAAAGTATTGAAGTATTTTTCAGTTTGTAATCTTTTCAAACATTAGTCTTGTTCATTAAACTATGATGAAGATTTTCCTGATGAAAGTTAAGCTACTGTCTATTCAATATTCAACTTCTGACTTAAATATGTTTGAATAGTTTATCTTCATAGATTATAAAGCAAAAGAAATATTTTTTCACTGAATAATGTATACCTAGGTCAATGATTTCCACCGTCCAGATCTGTCAATTTTCAGCAGGTTCCAGCTGTAAAGATGCGCTTGGCAGCTGGAGAACTCGAGAAAATTGTAGGAACTTGGAAACAGGAATTCGATGCTCGGTCTCAATCAGAATTAGAAAAAATCGAGCCATCGGATTCCTACTTCCAATTTCCTACCATTTTTTTTCAAGTTTTCTGGTCGGAAACGACCCGTATTTCTCGACCTAGGTATAAGTTACAAAATAATTCAATACAATTATAACAGTTTTATGTAAGTTCTATACAATTTTGAAATTTATTTAAAAAAATGATCATAAAATGAAAGTAAACAAAAATCATATCGATTAGTTAACAACGTACAAACAATAGTTTGTGGGAAAAGAGCATATTGTGGTAGAGACTAACTTCATGTAGTTATTTTTTGTTCAGGAATATTCCGAAATTCTCAAAAATCATTGAAAACTAAATATCGTGTGGTTTTTTTTTTTTGACAGTATAATATTAAAATCTCAATAGTTCTTGTCTATGAAATTAATTTTTTGTGTTTACGTACTAAGAATAAGAAGTACGCGAATTAATTTCGTTAATGTCCAAGTCGATGATCGATGTGAATCAATAATACTTGTCATCGGTTTGTTATCATCATTATCTAATTTAACGATGGTTAATGTTGGTTTCATAGATATCAATTCAAGTAAACTTCTCAATGATTCTATTAAAATTTCTTGTGTATGTGTAACAAAATAAGATGATGAATCAATTAAATCATTGACTTGATGTTGTTCATTAGTAATATCTTCACTTAATTGATTTGCACCAAGAAACCATGTATAAATACGTCGATTTAATGTCATATCACGTTGTAATAAAATATAAAATGTTCCATTAATTATTTTGACCATATTTATTTTTAATAATAGTTTTCTATGCAATGGTAAACAAGTAAGAAGAAAATCAAGAATTGAACGTTGAACTAATGGTTGTCCACTATCATGAAGACATGTACAAACAGCAGAAACCTAGTTAAAAATTAAAAAAAAAAAGAAACTATTTTCTTATTGTTTTATGTACATTTTCACTTTATTATTATTCTTTTTTTACCATTGTTTCAATTGATAAACCAATTAAATAAATTTGATCTGACATATTTTTTCTTTTATCAAAATGATTTAAAATAAATGTTATTGCTGAATAACGTACTATTGAAACAAAATTTATAGCTGACCATATACAAGTATAAAAATAAAATTCATCAATACGATTTGCTAAATTATCAAGTAATATAATAATTCTATTATAATAATCAGCACCTTCTTCTAATGCGGAAAATAATCCAATTAAAAATCCTGTTAATATTGGATTAAGTGCTTCACCTAATGGTAAAAAATATGTTTCATATAATGTTAATAAAATAGGTTTAACAGGTAATGCAGCATCAGATAATAAAGAAAATAATCCATATGAATATAAAATAATATCACGTTGTAAATGATATTTATCAATTATTTGAAATATTGTTTCATATACTTCAAGAGTTTTTAAATGAACACCGAATGGTAATGCTGGATGAAGACATTGTGCAAGACGTTTTGATAGTGTTATACGTTTTGGTATTGAATGAAATTGTGAATAATTTTCTATGGTCTTTGAAAAGAAAATTGTTTTTGATTAAAACAAAAATTTTGAATAAATTGTGATAAGAATATTTCAAGAAAGATTCAAAGTAAATTGCAGCGAAAATTATGGGGTGGGTGTGGCTACGCTATTATTATAATTATATATTAGGATAGAAATAGCAGCAAGATCTGAAACATTTACAAAAAACCATCCTCATCAAGGTATTCTGTATGCAAAGTTTCAAATCGAAAATCCGTTTTTTGTTACTACGACATTCATTTTACAAAAAGTGTAAAGTGCAGGATCTCTACAGAAATAAGCGAATCGCACGAACTATTTTCAGGATATTCATAGCTCATTTAGATCTACATAATGTACATAGTTTCAACTTAAAAAGCGATGTTTCAGTTGGAAAACTTCCGTAAATCTGATCTAGTTCGACGAAATACCAATGTAGAGAATGATTTACTCTATCATTTCATGTGATGTGAGTAAAATTTGTATCCGAGTTGTAGGCACTGAAGAGCTAAAGATTTAGTTTTCCGGAAAATCTGCAGCGATCATTCTCTATCTAGCTTTTGTGATATTTTTGAAAAGTATTGATATCAGTAGTAGACATTGTCATCGTTATACATCAAATAATATATTTCCATTATATATCTTGTTTGTTGATACAAAAAAACAAAACATTTTATTTAAAAAAAGATTTAAGTTTTGCGGTTTTTTTCAAACTTATCAATTTTATAACTCATCTTTTTCCAAAGATGGAGCAACATAAACAAAAAAGTTTTTTCTTAATTTTCTGTAATCGTTTTACAAAGAGTTACTCCAGTGACCAAGGAAGATGAGTAAGGGATTAATATAAATTTAGACTCGCATCCCTCAAGTTTAATAAATCTTTAATACTCAACTTTTAGTTCTACTTTCGAATACCGATAGATGAAAATGATTATCATATATATGATTAAATTAATCATTTATAAATATGACATTCTTCGATGAAATCTTACTTTTTTAACTTTGACTAAATTAGTAATAAGGTCAGCCCATTCCGTTGATGATTCAAATTGTTTAAGAACTTTTTCAATAGCTACAATAAAACTTTTATATCGAACATCATTTCCTAAAGCCACTTCATCATTCAACATTAAACTCATATTTTTTTTTTATCTAAAATATTTTCGAAATTAACAAAAAACAACAACATATTACAGTAAAAAAAAAAGAAAACAATTCTTTATATTTCTGATGGTATATCTGTCACAAGAAAATCACATTCTGAACTATAATAGGGTGTTTTTTGATATTGTTCGTATGTTAATTGTGTTGTTGATGATGTTATAGGTAGAATCATTTTTAAAAGATCAACATGACCATTAACAATTCCTGTACAATTTTGATTTGCACACATAATAAGACCTTCATGTAAACTTATACAATAAAGACGAACTGGATATAAAGAATGATTTGTTGAATAACAAAAACGACAAACAAATGTAACAGGTTGTGTTGGCATTCACCTATAAAATAAGATAAAAATTTTACGTAAAAAGCAATAAAAATAAAATTATCTTGAAATCGTTTTATTGGTCAATATACTTCTCCAACCAAATAATTTCTTAACCCAGAATAATATAATCAGTCAGTTAGTCAATCAATCATTTACTCATTTATCTAAATATCTTTCGACAATAACAAAACAATGGTAATTACACTGATACCACCACTATGGTTAGAATATAAAATTTATTAAATTTTTATTTAAAAATTTCCTTGTTTTTTTGTTCTTTTGCTATTTAGGACTGATCGTGATCATTGTTTTCGTTGTCATACATCATTTTCAGCATTTACTCGAAAACATCATTGTCGTGCTTGTGGTGAAACACTTTGTGCAGCATGTTCGTAATTTATTTCCTATCTAACATATGAATTTAATTATTATTATTATTACTTTGTTTAAAATAGGCTCATCAAGGCAATGTCCTTTACTTGAATATGGTATTGAAGATGATGTACGAGTTTGTATAGAATGTTATGATCGTGTACAAACGTAAGATAAATGTATTATAGTAATTTCTATAAAAAAATCTTTTGTTTTTCCTATAGAACTGGTAGTATTCGTCCAGAATATTTATCAATAACTAAACCAAAAGAAAAAGACCAAGATGAAATTGAAGATGAAGATGCTTTTCAATTAGCTTTGACATTATCTCGAAATGAAGCTGAAGAAAAAGAACGTCAAAAAAAATTATTAACACAAAAATATTTTAATTCAACTATTCAATATCCACAAATACCAATTAGTTCAGCACCTATAGCTGATGATAATGAACAAAATTATTGGGAAACTCAAACTAAAAATGATCTGATTAGAATTAAACCATTAGCTAAAGTAATTAAAAGACGAATCATAAGACCGTCGAGTACATGAGGTACTCGATCAAAAGAAAAAAATCTCTATTGTTTTTTGTGCATTCAATACGTCGAAGGCCGAAACCATCGACTTTTTACCACTATCAAATCATTATGAGAAAAAAACGACAACAAAAAAAAAATACTCTGTAAAAGTTGTGCTCATTTTCGTTTCAACGAAGTCACTTGATAATAGCTAATCTTCTGTCAGGATTCAGAATCAGATTTTCAAGCTGAATTTTATAACCATTATACAACCATTTTGTTCTCTACAAAATAGTAAAAAAATATTCGAAAATAAATGGTACCTTCGGATGAAACAGCGTTCGCATCTATTTTTTACAAGATGATTTTTCAGTAGAAAAAAAAACATCCGTAGCGATTTCTATTGCAATATTCTGAATCAGCATGGAAAATTACGTTGAATCAAATATATTTTAGAGAAAAGTTTCTCCTACGAAAAAAAAAATCACCTGTGGTCTGTCAGGGATCAGTTCTTCGGAGGAAAAAAACTCCTCTAAAGTGTATTTGTTTTTTGATGTAGTTTTTCACGCTGAATCCGAATATCGCAATAGAAATCTCTAAAGATGTTTTTTTTTGTCTACTGAGAAATCACCTTGTAGAAAAGAGATGTAAACTCTGTTTCGCCCGAAGATACCATTTATTTTTGAATATTTTTTTTTACTATTTTGTAGAAAATGAAAAGTTCTATAATAATTATAAAACTCAGCTTGAAAATCTGATTCTGAATCCTGACAAAAGATTAATTCTTATCAAGTGAACATCTTAGACAAGTCAAAAGAACCAATTTTTATTCATGTTGTCCTTAGAAAGCTTGAGTCAACCAGCATTATATTAATTATATTTAAATAGTTCATTTTTTAAATATCTATCTTTTAATATAATTTATAACAAAGTTGAATGCTTCGTTGAAACGAAAATGAGCACAATTTTTACAGAGTATTTTTTTTTTTTGTTGTTGTTTTTTTCTCATAAGGATTTGATAGTGGTAAAAAATCGATAGTTTCGGACTTCGACATATTGAATGCACAAAAAACAATAGAGATTTTTTGCTTTTGATCGAGTGCCTCGTATACTGGACAGCCTCATAATTCTTTTCTTAACACAAAAAAACAAACCAAAAACTTTTTTTTTTAATCTAATAGGATCCATTGGATCGATATGTACGTGATGAGGATATTGATATATTTGTTAATACTGTTAATGAACATATAAATAATATTAAATTTCGTATGTTAAGTAATCAACAACGTGGAAGAAATATAGCAAATGATACAGCTGTACAATCAGTATTTCTTATACTTCAACAGATGTATCCTGAATTACATCGTTTTATAAACTCACTTGATGATAAACAAGGTTTTGGATTTATTTATTAAAATAAGAAATTTATTTATTTATTTATTTATTTATTTAGCTTATTATGAAAGTTTACAAGATAAATTAAATCAATTAAAAGATGCAAGAGAAGCATTGAATGCTTTACGTGAAGAACATTTTGAAAATAAAAAACGACAAGCTGTAGAACGTGAAAGACAACGACAAATACAATTAGCTGTTAAACTTGATGATATGCGTCAAAAAAAACAAGTAAAATTACTTTTTTTTATAAGCAAAAAAAAAAAGAAATTGATTCTTTATATATGAATGAATCATTAGGCTTATTTGGAATATCAAAGACAAATTCATTTACAACGTTTAACAGAACAAGAAGCAGAAATGCAAGCAAGACTTAATCAACAAAGACATTATGTTCAACAACGTGAACAACAAAATCAAGTAATTATCACATTGATTTTTTCTCGAATTAATGAAACATTTTGTTTTTGCATAAGTAGGACCCAGCAACATTAGAAAAAGCCTAAAATAATAAATACCAATAGATAGAACTCATCGTGTCCGAAAATTTTGAGATCCAACGAGCTCTGTCCATAGATCTTTTTTTGATAAATTGTAACTGTCTTACTAGGTTTATCACTTATAGCAAGAGACTTATCGAAAACTCAAAGTAGAGAATTCCGATTTGAAATTTTTTCCACATATACAATCTCATGAATAATATAACGATATAAATGTCACGCGATCAAAACGAATGCTTCTTTCTCCAGAAAGTGAAAGTTTCGAGAAAGTAGCATTCGTTTTGATTGTGATATTTAGTTCTCTATAAAAATCATAAGATCTATATGTAGGAAAAATTTCAGATCGAAATTTTTTACTTTGACGTTTCGATACATCTTTTGTTATAAGTGATAAAACTTACGAAGGAACTCTTTCAACTGTTCCCTTTCGATTTCAATGATTCTGTGTCAATCACTACTAGATAGTGTTCTAATAAAAGTCTTAAAATGATTTGGTTTTCAATTGAAATTTAACTAAACTTTCGAATTTTGATCGGAAACTTTGCACATATAGAGAACTTAAGTAGAATAGCTTTCAAAAAAAATCCACGTTGCCTACTACACCATTCATGAAAAAGCGTCTATATCTTAAAAGTCTCATATCGCGAAGAGACTTTTTTTGAAAACTTATGAAGTTATTTCATTGAAACTAGTCTAGTTAAGTCCTCTATATGCACAAAGTTTCAGATCAAAATTTGATAGCTGTGAAAAGCCGATCAAAATGAAAATGAGACTTTATAAATGGATAGGAATCTTGTCCATCTTTGATCTAACAATAGTTTTTATAATCTTTTCGAAATAATTTTTAGTATAAACATAAAATGAATATTTTTTATTAGATACCATACATATCATCACCACCGCCACCTGTTACTTATTATCATCCAATTCCTTCTCAATTATCAATGGGACGTAAGTAGATATAGGTAAAGTAAAATTAAATCATATGTGAAAATTATATAGAATTATCCGATGCTCTTCCATCTGTTGCATCAATCATATTACCTCAAAATCAAAATCTTTATTCTCAACAAACATTTCTACAACATCCACCTACAACAACACAAAAACCACCTCATGAACAAACATTGATATCATTTGATTGAATTGAGTTTATTTGCTCGCTTATTTTTTCGTTTATTTTTCTTTTTTGCGTAAATTTCGAGATTGATGCTCTTCTTTTTTTTTTTAAATTTTACACAGTGAAATATCTGACATGTGTATCTCAATGATTAATAAAAAAATCTCTCTTTTTTTTTACATTCAGAAATAATTTATGGCATCTAATCGTCCTCTATTACCAATTTATTCTCATCTGATAACACCAGCTCGTCGTACAAATACATTTCAAGGTAGCCAACGACCATCAAATGTAATTAAATTAGCATCATCAACAATATCATTAAATGATGGTGAAACACCATTAAATAAAACACATGTATTTTCTCCAATTGTTAATTCACAATCACCATCATCATCAAATGATCATCTATTAAAATATGATATTCGAAGATTACGTGCTAGTCTTGAACGTAAAGAAGAACAAATTAGTTGGTGGATGGAAAAATCAAAAAATGACAATGACAAATTCGAAGGTCAGCTTTATATTTTTTTTTTTTATAATAAACATGTATTTCTTTCATATATGAGATGTAATAATTTTAAAAAAAAAACGATTTTTATCGTTATAAGAATATAATTAGAATGACATGAATTTTGCAGGAAACAACAGAATTTTTTCTTGAATTATAAACTATTTTCAATATGAATCTCCTGAACTTAGCTTTTCAAAAAAGATAGTTTTTCAAATAATATACAACTACTAAATGATTTAAGTAATTAATTAACAACATTTGGTTTATTGATTTTTATCATGTTATAAGTTATTCAAGAAGACAAAAATTTAAATACTCGATTCTTTTGTATGATGATTTCTATTCACTTATTTTTTTACTGATATTGAATAGCTCTTACATTTTTTTTTTGTTGTGTTACGGTTGAATGTCTATCGTGGATTTATTGTTTTTGTACATTGATTAATAGAAATATACATTTTCTATAAGAAAGCTAATAATCACTTTAAAATTAATCATTGCTATTGCAAGAGAAAATATGCTGCATACAATATTTATTTATTAATTTTTTCTGTTCTTTTAATATTCTAATTTCATAATATTCAATCCTAATCAAGACATCATTTTTGAAACTTATTTTCTTCCGCATCAATTTAAAATATTCAATATTTAATTTCAGAAATTCTCAACTAAAATAAAAGAACAATTCCATGATATTCTCCTTTTTTTTTATATTCGTTCAAGTATATCCAATCTTCTTCCTTGCTCAAAAAAAAAATACAATAATTAAGTGGTCAAGTGATATTTTAATAGCGACAAATATATATTAAGTAGTATTGTAAATCTTTCAATAGTGGTTGAAATTAAATAACTATTCACTTACAAATATAGAGAATTAATAAATAACTAAATTTTTATTAAAATAAACACTATAACTGTACAAAACTGGATATGAAAGTTTTATTATGATATTTAACAAGCTATTAGTAGTAATCTTGTAGAATTAGCATTTGAAATATAGTAGAATTATTTTTATTGTAGATGACAAAGTGTTCACATGAAGTCTTTTCCATTTGTGATGAAAATACGAAAGTTATTAAAAAATGTCACCATATCTGAAGAATGAATGTATTACTCGAACTTGAAGGCCATCCTCCTCAAAATTTAATCTTGCATCAGATACATTCAAATTGCATGAAATTTTCAGCTCTATATCCTGATGCTTGAGGGATATATTCAACAAATAATAGTCAAAAAAAGCTCATTGCCCAACTCGAAATTCTCTGTGGGCTTTCATTATATAGATTCAATTTTTTTTTTAATATGAAAGAGCATGTCCCATTGTAGTACTTTTTTTAAATTAAGTTCTTACTTTTTATGCGGAGAAAAATCATGATAAGTTAAATATCTTGAATAACTCTCAAAAAATGGTTATCTATTCATAGAAGTGCTTCTTTTTATAGAATAATAAAAAAGTTTAATTGAAAACATGGGTTCTGTCATGCCTTGCATATTAATAAGCTCTTTCAAAAAACAAAATTAATTATAGTAACACTTATGGACAATTACGTTTCACAGTAGACTTTGTATAAATTTCTATTCAAACATTTCTAAAAAAAGATGATGATTACGTTTCCGGTACTTTGTTTTGTTTTGTTTGGAATACACATAATTTTTTATTCTACTTAAAAAAAACTTGAAATATTAAGATATAATTTACAAACAAAGCTTTCGTTTGTAAGTTTCTTCATATTTATAGAAGACAAATAAAAAAGAGACATTTTCAGAAATGAAAATAATTCTTATTCGAATGATTGTAATTGACCTGAAAACTTCAAGAGAAACGATCGAATTGAACAAAATACATATGAGATCATATAATTATCTTACACGACTGTAGTAAATCTGATGCTAACGAGGAAATCACTCGAACTGATATCCAATGTTTGAGCTCATATTGAACCTACAAATCGTCTTAATGAGACTAGAAAAAGCTTTGAAAGGTTTTGTCTCCTTAGATCTTTGAAGCTAAGGTATGATTGCTTTATAAATTTTCGATCCAGCTTTAGATATTTCAAGTAAAACAAAAAAAAACAGTATTTCAATGTGAAATTTTGTCCATTAATAGGTCAAATGACCGCTCGAATATTCTGAAAGTCTCAGCTAAAAACAGCATTCTTTTTTTCGAAATATTGAATTTCCAAAAAAAAATATTCGTTTGCTGCAGTATTCAATTTCACCTAAAATCTTCGAGATATTCTGTGTTTTGAGGTTTCGGCGTATATCTATACCTAGATCGAAAATTCAGTAAAACGATCATAACTTCTCTTCAAAAGCCTATGGAGATGAATCCTTTTAAACTTTTGCTAGTCTTACCAATACATCTTTGTAAGCCCAAGATAAATTCAAACGGTGTGTATCAATTCGGATCGTTTTATCTTAAGACTTAGTATAATTTTAAAAACTTGTACATATTCTCTCAACGTTTCGACGGACGCAATACTAGACAAACATCTATCATAGTTAGAAAGTCTCTCGTTATCATCATAATATTTACAAAACTGTTTCGCATGCTGTTGCTTTTACTTTATTTGTTAACTCTTTGATATATATTCACTCATCGAATGTAACACTGAAATTCTAAATATACATATATATTTTGTTTTCTTTTAGCTTTAAAATCTAGATTAGAACAAACAAATCGTCAAAATGATTTAATATTACAATGTGTTCGATCGACACTTGATGGTTTAACATGTATAAATCGATCAATAAATGTTATATTTATGCAAGAAGATAAAGAAAATAAATTGTATGATAACGAACAAGATGAATTAAATGAAGAAAATTTTGATGAAAATATTTCTCTTGTACTTTTATCACGTTTAAATGATATTTGTATAAAATTAGCAAAAAATATTGATTTACTAATTCGTACATCAGTTTCTTCTGGTGTATCATCAATAAAACATTCTCATCCTGTTCAACGACATGAATCAAATGCTTCATCTATATCAAAACAATCTACGGATGATGTTCATGATACAACTAATATTGTTTATGAAGAAATTATTGATAAACTTAATAATGATCTTGATGCAATGAAAATTCGTCTTGCGGAACAAGAACTTCGAACGTATGTATAAAATAATGAGTATCTCATAAAATATTGTACTAATAGTAATCTTAAATTTTCTACAAAATGATATAACTTATTCAATCAATATAATTACGTATAATCATTCGATGAAATAAAACACAAATTAGAAAATTTTGTACTTTTTGAATAACATGTTTTAGTTTGTCTATGAATGGTTTCTTTGTAATATTAATATGATCGTAGTTTATAACCTCAGGCAATTTATACTGAAGAATAAATTCAAAAATTATAAATCAAACGAATTCGTCGACTACCAGTTCGTCATAGAGAATGTCGAGAAATGGCCCATAGGTTATTATTAATTCATGAGATGATCGTTCCAAGTGATTAATCGTTTTTGAGCTCAGGCACTGTATATAAAATAGATCTTGATGAAGTATAAAAAGAATTTCAAAAAAATAAGTTCCTTTAGTCATTTCCTCCAAGGCTATTTAATTTTACTAGCCTGTTAGGCTTTGGCATAGTATTTCATAAGATATTGAATCTGTGATAAACTCATCGTTTTTTGTTGAAAATTTAATATCTTGTAATGAAAACATCCTTTTGAGTTAAAATTTTCAGGTCAGAATATCATCATTCGATTTGTTTGGACATACTGTGTCATAGGCTATAAGAACATAATCTCGAAAGGAGGACTAACAGGACTTACTCTTTTAAGATTTTTCATAGCTCATTGTAGTCTACTTTATGCACAGAGTCCGAAGTCAAAATCGATTTATCACTTGAAATGGATTCCACGTCATATAATGTGAATGAAGCCTAGCTATTGCCTGCTGAAATCTAATTTTCAAACTTTATCTTCTTTTTTTTATGAATATCAGCCAAGTTTTCCTGTATTAATCTACTTTTATGCAATATCATCTATCAGCTTGTTCTTGAATTATTTACTTCAATAGCAATTTCCTTGTTGCCACCCATTTTGTCTGAACTTCCCGCTTTCATCTGAACAATAGTTAGACGATCGAGAAACTATAACTAATTGATAAATCCCTTTTATTTTATTCACAAATAAACTGTTCGTTATAAAAATCAATCTTCCTAAATTACGTATTTTTTCACTGGATCATTGTCATTTTCATATTTATTTTACAATTGTGTTTTGTCATGTCTGTTCAAATGTATCGAATCATATATATATATATAGTGTCAGACAAAAGTTGAGAACAGTTGTATTTTTGAGTTTTCTTCTCGATGGTAATAGCTAGGAAGAATCTGAAAAAACATTTGAATGGTTGAAAGGATTCTCGATTTGAATTGTGGACATAAAATTTCAGTAAAATTGCATGGAAAACTAAGAACTAGTTTTCTAATATCCATTTGAAGTATTTTAGAAATGATTTTATTTGATAGAGCAAAATGAGATGTTTCGGCTGTCTTCATAAATTGTATTCAATTTACAGAAGGCCCAAGAAGCATTTTTCTTTTGTTTGTATGAAAAATTTCAATGATTTTCACGCTGTAAGGCCTTCTATAAATGAATGCAGTTTGAGAAAGAGAACCGAGACATTTCATGTTGCTCTATCAAATAAAACCGTTTCCAAAAAGCTTCAAATGAATACGAGAAAATTGATTTTAGAAGGCCTTGATTTTCAAGATATCGTCGTCCAAGCAATTTCATTGGAGTTTTTAGGTTCATCAATCCTCATAGAGAATCCTTTTAGTTACTCAAATTTTTTTTTTAGATTCTTACTAGTTATTACCATTGAGAAGGAAATTCAAAAATACAACTACTCTAAACTTATGTCTGCCAGTATAATTTAGTAGAAAATTTGAAGTTCAATCTTTTGATAAAAATGTATTTCAATCAGTGTAGAGAATAGAAAAGAAAAAATACAAAAATCATAATTATTTCTGATTCATTCGTTTATTTTATCGAAATTTTAATATTTTATTTACATTTATCTAGAAAAAATTTTGAAGAAGAATTAAATCAATGTAAATCAGCGCATTTATCTGCAAAAATAACATTTGATACACAAGAAAAAAAACTTCAAGAACAGTTAATACTTAAAGATAAACAAATTATATCAATTGCAACAAATGTTCGTCTAATACTTTTTTTCTCAATTTCGATATTCAACTTGTTTTCTTTTTATAGGAACATGATGTTCTACGACAATTATTAGATGAAAAAACCACCGCATTCGAACATTTAAATGGTATTTTCAAAAAAAAAAAAAGAAAAATTCTTCTTGATCTTTTATTTTTGTTTTAGAGGAATATGAATTACTTATGACAAAATATCAAAGTGAATATAATCGAAATGTTGATTGTATGATAAAAACTGATGCATTACATGAACATATTCGTTTATTAAGTGAAACATTAGCTGCTAAAGAAATCAATGAAGAAAAATTAACAACACAACAACAGCAAATGAAAAAACTTATGACATTACTTATTCCAATAACACCATCTTCAGCAATAAATAAAAAACAAAATGATAAACAAGTAAAAAAAGAACAATTAAAATTTATGAGGAAACGTTTTCAACTGATCAATCACGTTCTCATTGAAAACTAGTTCGTCGTAGGTTATCAACAATGCTTTATTTCCAATATGATCATGAGAAATCCTCTTTGGTTTTCATATGTTGGCTTTCTAGACTATCAAACTTTTCGGCAATTTTTTTATATTTTGGATCTGTACAGGTTATAGAGTATATCGAATTGCCC
Organism: Rotaria sordida; assembly: GCA_905250125.1. NCBI lineage: Eukaryota > Metazoa > Rotifera > Eurotatoria > Philodinida > Philodinidae > Rotaria > Rotaria sordida. The sequence goes on from CAJNOL010000794.1 coordinate 25,507, forward strand.
AGAAAATAGCGACGTTTTTTTGCAGAAAATATAATTATCTCAATTCATCAAAAAGATAAGATGCCGGAAATGCAAAATTCAAGTGAAAGATTTTTTTCCTATATTTACATACAGTTAGATAGAGCATGTTCAACTGAACAAGAATGTTTGTGTTTTCAATTTTTTTCATTTTCTTTAAATTTCAAAATTGAATCTGGGAAACTCATTAATTAAAATGACCTTTCTAAATTCAGTTTTTCACGTTAAACTTGAAACAAACAGTCTTAAAATTCAAAGGAAATGAAAAAATTGCAAATGCATCCTTTCTTAATCAGTTTGACACGCTCTCTTTAGCCATATATAAAGAAAAGAAAAAATTTCCGCTTTCATTTTGCATTTCCGCTTTCATTTTGCATTTCCGATACTTTACATATTAACACTTCAGTGTAAGAATCTTCTAGATGACACTATTTTTGTTAAAACTTAATTTTGAAAAACAGGAAATATTATTGTCTTACAGACAAGTCAATGAGTCTGAACAGATCCAAAATAATTTTAGCAAAATACTTGTTAGCCTAGAAAATCGGCGTATAAAGACCTACAGCGATTTCTTATGGTTATATTCGAAGTGGGTATAGTCAATAACTTATAATTCAGTAGATCGATCAGTTTAATATGTTTCCTTGTTAATTTAGTTTTGTTATTATTGTCTCTTTTTCAAACTTTTAAATATTTAGACGTTTGGACGTAAAGTTAAACGACATCTTCGAGAGTCATTTTCATCACTTGTTAATCATAAACAAACGTCAAATAATCAATAAATTTCATGTCAGATATTTGCACGATAGAATTGTTAGCATTGGTTTTTCTGTTATTATTGTTTTCTCTTTTTTTTTGTACAGCAAACTTTTTTTGTTAAAATTTATTGGTCTGATGAAATCTTAATAAAACAAAAATTGGGAATATATCGAATGACGTATGAATATCAATATTGATAATGACTTCATGCAATATATTTAAGTGTGTATTGACAGATAAACATGTCAAATTCAACATAGTTATCGTTATCAAATAATCATAAAAATAAAGATCGTCTGTAATTATAGAACAGAACATGTAATGATAACGACACCCACGCCTCAAGATATGATTCATTTCTTCCGTTTTTCTTGCAGATATCCTTAACATAATAATAAGTGATGATATCAATAATCACTCATCACGGTAGATTTATTATATAGTCACCAGTACATCCATGTATGTAACTTATCATTGGCTTGGAAACGCCAGCTAATTTGTATTTTGTGGAACATTTCATATGAGAAGTTTTATTCATATAATTTTCACCTACTAGTGAATGTTTGCAAATCAATCCTACCTTTTTTTCTAATAAAGTTTGTTGTTTTATAACTATCTGTTTGTTGTAATGATATTTCCTCGTAGTTTCTTAAAGAGCGTTTTAACGCCCACGTTCAAAAATTGATTCAAGGGTCAGGTATATTTAAATCGCATGATATTTTTAGGATATATTGAGACTAGTGGAGAGGCTATGATAAAATTTTCAGCTTCATATCATGATGTTTTCAAGATATATTCATCAAACAAGGATTAAGAATAGCCCATTTGGCAACCTAACATTCTCTATAGGTCTTTATTCTATATACTTAATTTGTTTTGTTTGAAAGGGCATGACAGAGCACTTATTTTAAAATTCTTATTTTTTAAGGATAGAAAAGTGTAATGACAGGAAAAATTTTCAAAAAATGGTGCTCTTTATATAAAAAATACCTGTATATAATAGCAACAAAGGTCAAATAAAAAAGAAGAAACTGTCATGTTCTACATTTTGACATGCTCTTTCAAAAAAAACAAAAGATTAAATATATACAATGAAGGCCCACAGAGAATTCTGGATCGTGTGATCAAGAATGCATAAAAAGAGAAAAAACAAAAAGCATTTCCTGCTTTCTCAGGAAACAATATACTTTTCAAGCAGATGATGACAGGAATCATCTAAAAATTTGGACGAAAAACGAGATACCGAATAAAAAATTCATGTGATAAATGAAAGATCAGGTATCGATTTATCTTTCCATGAATTTATCTTAATTTTTATTTTTTTGAAGAAAATTGACTTTTTTTTACGGGACGACCTTAACAGAACTTCGATTTTCATATTACTTAGCTGGCATATAGTATAAACTCATTTAAATCTATTCATTATGTATAATTCACTATTTCTAGATACGACTAGAATGATAGACTTTAAAAAGAACCGAATAAACAATTTCTTAGTTTTAGTCGTATATGTTCTAGAATACAATTATGCTAATCGGTATTCAAATCTATAAAGCAACAACTTAGTAGTCTCCCGCTTCATCGAGCACAATAGCAATTTTGTCTGGCATGTTAAGATGGAAAGCAGATAGAAAATGACAAAACGTCAATGGCGCACAATAGATTAAGATTAACATACGAAAGACAATTTTTCTCTTATGAGTCAGAATAATAACGGCAACAGTAACAACCAATCCATACACAATTAAAAGTTACGACGAGTACAATTGTCTATATAATATTCGTGGGTGTAAAGAAGGATAACTTGACATTTTGTTTAAATTAATATTATTAATTCGCCGTTTACAACATGACAAGCCCTAATATGTGGCAGCTATTAAAGATTGTGCGCCTTTAATATAAACAGTTAATCAAAATAAATAAATTATTAGAGATTGATGTATGATTAGGTTTCGCGTTGATCGCTGCTCTTTTTGATTTATAGTCGATAACGAAAATTTTCTTTTAATCTTAGCACACATTATGATACACGAAGATTATTGATATTCTCTTTTCATCATCGCAATTACATTGACAGTAAATAGTAGCTCATAAACCGAAAGATTCGAGCACTTTTTTATGTTGATCATAAATAATCAAATAAATTCTTACAATATATAATATATAGTACAACAAGATCTTAACTAAACATAATGCAAAAAAAGTAAAAATTTTTTAACATCATATACAAATCAACGAAAGCTATGGATTGGTATGTAAAGCAACTCAAAAAAAAATGAAAGAAACCTTTGTAGAATTAAAAAAAGAAAATTTCCATATATTCAATGACGATCGATTTATGACGCAGTTACGGCATAACTGCGATCGCATTGTGACTCGTAATTTTGAAAAAGTACGGTGTGGTACGTGTAACTGCGATTTTTTTCATCATAATTACGCGTAACTGCGATTATTTCATCGTAACTACATGTAACTGCAGCGCAATGTTTTGCAGTTATGATTGAGATGCGACGCAGTTACGCCATAACTGCGTCGCAGTTGCTAAAAAAGAGACGACGTGGGTTGACATGCCCTAAACAGAATAATAGTAGTCCATATTTAACCGATCGATATTTTTCTTTTTTTTTCTCTCGATCACCTTACTAATAGGCATAATGATTGACTTTTCAACAAACACATTTATTTTTGTTAAGATGACAAACACCAAAACATATTTATTTAATAATATTTTGTAATTATCCATCAATTTTAGAATTTACAAAAATCGATCATACAAAACTATAAAATGAAAACTTATATGAAATTATTCCTTAACTTTAGAAGATCATATTCTTGCTCTCAAAATATTTTCACTATAAACAAAAGAATTATGAATAATAGATTATATGTTTTATACATTAACATATTATATGCCTATTACTTATGTATGTATCATAGCGGTCTTGATTCCTTAAAAATCATTTTGATTCATTCAAGGTTTGGCGAATAATTCTGATTTTCTGGATTTAGGATGTTCTTGTATAAGAGTGCCAAAAATTGAAAAAACAGGATAATTCGCCACAATTAGAATGACTTTTAAACAATCAGAAAATCAGAAGTTGCTTCGACGTATATTTATGTAGAATTACTATTTAAAGAATAATATTGATTCTCTATCAGATCATTTAACTCTTTAAGTTATAGTTCTTGTTTTCAAAAAAAAACACAAAAGATTTATTTTTTGTTTTAGATGCAATATTTTTGTTTCTTTTGTAATTTTTTGTTTTTAAACAAATATACAATGAGTGGCAAATATTGACAACAGACACAACAAGAAAAAATAAGAAGAATAAAATATAAGATACAACAAATAAAGTTTTTTTTTTTAATTTTTTGTTTCAATTTCCATTAAGGAAAATATAATACATTGATAAAGACAAGGAAAACAAAAGTTAAATTCGACGCTATTTTTAATGATTATACTCGCTTGTAAGCGATCATTAAATATATATATATATATATGCACAACAAAATATTAGGTTAAGAATACATTCACCGGTTATATGGAACAATATTTTACGAGATCTACATTCTCATCTAACATTGACATTCTTTATAAAGAAATATTCACCATTGTTCAATTCACTTTCAATTTTGAAAATCGATTTAAATATTTGAATTTATTTCTATTAATATTCTTACGTTTTTTAGTCGGACATGCACCATAACCAGTTATATTAATATACTGATTTTTATAACATTGGGCAAATAATAGAGAACAATAATTTTCATATAAATTTTGATCATCACCACATATTGGTATATTCATAGTACATTCACCACTATGTTTTAAAAATGTCGAAGAATATTGACAACGTATACAAACTGGACGAAATTGTTTAGAATACACACAACGTTCATTTGCTTCACACAGATCTGGTCGACATTCATTTTCTATTAAAATTTAAATATTAGACAGAAAAAAAGAAATTTTCCTTTTTAAAATTCATACCACAAGAACCTTTATGGGCTAATACAGGTGTTTGACCTTGTCGATTAGAACTTAGACGCATGACACAAATATTTGGATATGTAATACCATTTGTATCACAAACTGGTTCAGGATTTAATGTTGAATTACAATGATTTTTTGGATAACATATTGGCTCACCTGTATTTTGAACTAATAAACAAACTTTATGAGATGGACATCTAACATTTTGACAATCCTCTATGGAATAAAAAAAAAGAAAAAAGAAGACAGAAAAGATTATATTTCTTTTTGAATGATTTAAATACTTACTTTGACATTCACCATCATATTTTTTATATAATGCTGACTGTTGATTGAAGCATTTCCAAGCTTCCATCGCACATTCTGAACTAAATGTCATATTATTTGATGCACATAATGGATGTTGTTCAATTTTAGATGATAATGAATCCGATGAAGTACATGATGCTTCACTGCATACACACATTTCTTCATTGTTTATCAATTGACATTGTTGACCAAGACCACAATTAAAATCACATAGTTTTGGTAATACTATTATATTAAGATATATATAGATATATAGTACATTCTATATATACATACCATTTACAGGACGACAATTTTCAGCATATGCAAATCCATCAAGTTCTTTGATATCACTATCGGAATAGTATGATCCACTACATAGTTCTTCATTTGTATCTGCTTCACTTAGACCATAGCATAAATCATTAGTACGTTGAAAAAAACAATTACCAGCTAAAGTAAAATGAAGATATTAACGCCTTTTGTTGAAAATGAGAAATAGATATCCTCTGCTTTTTATTCTTTTACATCTATAATTCCCATTTATTTCAATGAAAAGGATATAAATCCTATAGCTTTTACTTGATCTTATTTCCTTTCATATTACCCTTGACTTGTTATATCGACTCGTTTCTTAGCATTATGAATTTTGTGACAGATTATGTACATTAAATAGAATCTTACATATTGTCAATATGGATGAATAACCATAGTAAGAACAAGTAAACAGAGAAAAACTTGAACTCGAATGTTTTTTTTTTCAATAGATATTGAACAAAAATAAAGCATATATATGACATACCTTGTACAATGAAAATGTATTGATTAATGAGAACTATAATTATAGTGCTAAGAATACACAACTGAGATAACGATGAAAACCACATTATAGATTAATTAAATTCCTAAAAAAAGTCTTTTTCTTTCTAAATATATATTTATGCCAGTGATACTATTAATGCGATATTTCAGGACACTGATCAAATCAGAAAAAAAGAATGAAATACCAATAATACTAAAGGAGAATTACTCAAACGAAAGCATAAGAAAAAAAAGAGAGAAAAAAAGAGAGAATTGAGAGAAAGATTGAAGATAGCTGAAAGAGAGAGGGGGAGGGAGAGAACAAAAATAACAGTTAAATGTAAAATATACGAGAGACATTCATAGAAAAACGATGAAAATATTCGACTCAATTATAACTCCTCCTCCTTGACTTATTTTATTGGAATGAGTAATATAAAGTGCATCTATATTTGCTTTGTCATGACCGCTTATCACTAAAATTTTATATTGTCATTGGTACATAATAATAATAATACAAAGAAAATGTCGATTTTTGCATTTTTGAATTATTATGATTTTTCTTTTCTTTTATTTAATTCTTTAGTCTCCATACATAAGTTTTTTTTCCGGCCTACAAGCACTTCATGTAAATCTTGATTTCTGCGTGGGCGATTACGGATATACTTCAATTACTTCTTTTTCCGTGTCTACATAATGCAAACATCATTAATCATGTTCACGTCTTTTGTATTAGGACATTTTTTTTCCTATTGAAAATATTAGCAAGATGTTAATTTGATTCGAATAAGTTACACTTTTTTCTTGTACATATAATTAGTTACAATTATATCACAACAATAATTTGATTGTGAAATATGTTTTTCAAACAAAAGATCATTTACATGGTGTGACCTTCAAAAGTGTTTCAGTCACGTCTTTTCATTGATGTTATACAATATTAATACGAAGAATAGGCGTTTGGTGGGCGTTAATACAGACAATTATGATGATGATAATAATGACTCATACTTTTAGACTGTTTGGACTATTAAGGAAATGGCATCCAGAAAGTAGAATATTTCTGATTCATATTGTATGTTGTCAATATGGTCCAGTGACTTTCTTTTATGGAAAAGATTTCGACCAATAAAAATATTAATAAAAAAAACAATAGATTGATAAAAATCTGTATCAATTAATTATTTTTTTTCAAACTATTTTCATTATCATCGTCATTGACCGTATTTTTACGGTTGCTGCATGGTTAATAATATATGTAGCTGCAACATGGTGAAGCAATACTTTGATGATAAAAGAACGAAAAAAAGAATTTTTTATAAGTATGGGTTTATCTTATTTAGGTAATGACAAACATGCATAGTACTTACAAGCTTTATTTGCTAATACAAATTTTTATTATTGATTACATTAGAAACTTTTTAATAAAAAGATTTTTGTCTTTTAATAAAGAAACATTTTTATTTTTCTTGAATATTGTTTTAATGAAACCCTTGATGACGTCAAAAGACGTCGATTTGATTTACAGAGTAGACAGGCATTTTTCATTTCTGATAATGACATACATATAAATTATTATGTCACGCTGGTCTTTTTTTTTTAATTTTTCGCCAATTTTTTTTCTCTGTTTATTAGCTATAACCTTTCTTTTATCAGGTTAATTATTTCAATATAGTCGAACATCGGTGTACTATGAGATAATCCTACAACACATATATACTTCTTTTCTATTTTCTGTACGAGGATTGAATATAACAAATTAACAGTTATTATATATAAATTTTCCTGTTGGCTTCCAAGTTTATTTTAATATATTAAAAATTTAATGTCTCTCAACCGGAAGTTTAGTTTTGTATTTTATGCTAGATTATATAATAATCTTATATTATAGAACTTAAAGCATATATGCAACCTTTGAATAAGAAATGAAACTATTGTTCAGTGCAAATGAAAAAAAAATATGATGTGGATCAATATTCAAGGTGAAACTAACCAAAATATGAACAGAGTATGACAAGAGAAGAAAAAAACCGATTTACTTTCAAGATTCAACTATACAAAATTATGAACATAATGTAAAAAGTATATCTGTATAATAAAATCATAAAAAAAACGTCAGTATTCATAACAGAAGAGAATTACAGTAGAGTTTAATTACAATTCAAAATCGAATATGATGAATCATTATCAATAGTAGTAAAATTACTCATAGGTTAAACAAGTTGAATCATAGATTACATGACACATTTGTTATTTAACATGTTTTATATTAACGTTTTTTTCGTAATTATTTGACATGATGCAACATAAAACAAATGTTTTCCTTTTTTCAAAATTGAATTGATTATTTGAATAATGACTATTGAAGTGTACATGCTAAGATATTGAAATTCGTCTTTTTCATTATTAATCAATATGGATAGAATTTCATCAATTACATAATGTCAAACATCTCTCTTCAAATACCTACCTGCGTCGTTGATCATTGCAAACATAAATAGTCTCTTGCCGAGTAAAAAGCACAGATGTCATGCTTTGAGATGTTGTGATATGCAAATATTCCGATTAAAACTTTTTGATGCCTTTTTATTGAATCGTGATTATAATATAAAATATGAAGAAAATCGATACTGTGCGTATTTTCAAACATAAATTTAAACAAAGAGACATCTGTTGATATTTACATTTTAATATTATTATGATAATGCTTTCGTAATTATTCGAAAGAACATAGTTAAAATAATATACAATTAACTACTGTAAAGAAAAAAGAAAAATTCCGAAAGATAATGCTTAGTTTTTTTTCTAAAAATATCTTTTGTCACGTTTTCTATCATCATAAGGTAGTGGCAGGAAGGTATGATGTTGTCTAAAAGAATATTAATAGTGTATTATAATCAACAAACACCAATACATTTCATCGGGTTCAAAAAAAAACCATCACAATCGTGATTTTAATAAATATATTTGTGTTGATTCAAAGAAGTAAATAATATTCCTAACTTTTTGATAATCTCTAAGGATAATGACATTTACAAAGATACTCTATTACAAGATAAATATATTTTTATTAAATAATTGCTGAACATCTTTTGACATATTCTTATAACTTTTTTTTAGGAAACTATATATAGAAATCATGTATTTTAATCTTTGAACAGCTTATTTCAATAAGCTATAAAAAAAAAAAAGAAAAATGACAAATATAGATTTTCAATGTTTGCGTTAGACAATCAGCAAGATACTTTTCAAATTAGTTTCTTTATATAGAATAATTTTGTTATTAAACTTATTTTCTCTAGTTCTCAATATTATTTTTTGTTAAAGTAATTAACACATTTAGTAACACTTTTTTTCCTAGAATAAGTTAAAAAACACACTATAATTATAATTATCGAAGTTTATAATTTCAGTTATGATCTATATCTATAATATTATATTTCATGTAAATATTTTGATCGGATTATTATTAATACAAAATACAATAAGTTACATATTTCAGGTTTTGATCTCATTTATTTCAAATATTTGAAATCAACTAATATGTGCCGGGTTCATCAATGGATCTAACAAAAAAAAGTTACTTCTTGTGGCTTCTATCAGTCGATTGTTTGAATATTTTTTGACAGTATCAAAATGATGCCATATGGCAAATGTAGTATATTTAATGTATTTAAAAAATAATTGTTCTATTTAGAGCTAGACAAAATTGATCCAAATCAAAACCAAGTTAAACTAAGTTATACTTGATTTGATTATTTTTTTTCAATAGCTGACTTTATTTGACAAATCTCTACTCACATAACTGAAAAATACTGGTCAAATCAAACATGACTTGGTTTTGACGTGGATCAATTTTGCCCAGCTCTGGTTCTGTTTTGAACTAGACGTGTAATTATATATCCATCTCATTGTTCGGATAATAGGATTTATTTATTCTCTGAAGAAGTCTATATGATCTTCGACCTATGCTTGGAATAGAAACTAAAAATAAACTTATTATGAAATCCAAGGCAATTTTGGATAAAAAAAAAATGTTACATAAACTGAAGACTTCAAGTGAATAATTGATCTCTTTTCTGAATTATTGACTTTTGTTTTCTTGGTTGATACAGTTTAAAATCTGTTTGTACGTTCATTTGACAGAGAATTTATGGTTCTACAAAACAGTCAATTTTTACTTTTCAAAAGCATTTTCCTTGTCGGTATAAAATTGAAAAGATCAACACCTACTGAATCGTCCATCTACGACAGTCAAAAAAAAATATGAGTGAAAATTTTTAACAAAAAAATGTGGCTCGAAACTAAAACTATTGTACATAAAATTCTGCATTTATTAGCATTTTTGTCAACACTTAAAGATAAACATTTTTATGGAAATTTTTTGAAATAGGAAATTTCGTAAATGCCATATAAATTTCTTTGCAATTGTACCGATATGATTTTTTTCCTTTTTAATTCAAAACAGATAGAATATATTCAAAATTAAATTCTGGATCCGACGGCATCAGAATCAACACTTCACAGGATGAACATGATCTTCAAAAACATTATTTTCGATCATAGAGCAAAACACAATAACAAATTTTAGTTTGAAATCTTTTTCTACTGAATAACAATGCCAAGAGCATTGAAAAGATCATGGACATGTAGAACGTAAAATTCTCTATCTTTTGATTTAAAATACTTTGCAG
>CAJNOL010000794.1:36160-53417 GCA_905250125.1 Rotaria sordida
TGATATTGGAACTCGTGATTCTAGACAAATGAAATAGTCTATCATCATGAATTATATATCAATCGATAGCTTTTTCATAGAGCTATCCATTGTTGATGCTAAGTCTAAAAAAAAATCTACCTCAGTGAAGGAGGCCAAAGGAGGGGGGAGGGTAGCATGTATAGATATTTTTTTGTTTTATCATTGATGTATATGTCGGAAATAGGATATATATTAAAATTGAACATCATTCAATTAAAATTTTGTTGAAAAATAATTTTAAAAATAAATAAAAAAATTCAACATAAAATAGAAATATTAATTTTAGGAATATAAATCAAATGGTAATTCCGTTTGCCTCAAACTGCTGGAATTTAATGTATCTTGGGTCAAGAAACATTTCATTATTAGATGAAAAAAGAAATTTTTTAGTTTAGACGTGGATAATCCTCGTTTAGTTAATATTTTTTATTTTCTATGTATTTTACATGGAGTGTTCTTATTAGGAACATTTTTTTGCTGGCTGTTCGAATTAGGAACAGTGTTCCTAATAAGAACAGACACATCACTCTTATAATTGTAATAACTCAGTTATTTCAAATTGAAAAAATCTGAACCTTTGGATTTTAACTCTTTGATTGATAAGGAACATTTTTGGTTCCAGAACTTTTTCAAAATTTTCAAGTTCAGATATAAAAAAACCTCGTTTAGTAAAAATCTTTTTTTTTCTATGTATTTTACATAGACTGTTCGTATTAGGAACATTTTTTAGCTTGTTGTTCTTATTAGGAACATGGTCCCTAATACGAACAAATTCATTTCTCCGAAATATACCACTAATTACTTAATTAATTCTCAAGATAATTAGCTGATTTTGGCATCATTCGATTTGCCAGATGCTCTTCTACTCCGAAATGCAAACATTTTTTTTTACGATAAAAAATGGCTTGAAAAGAAAGAAAACAATCGACATCACTGACACAGCTGTTCTTATTAGGAACATCGCCTGTATATACCTCGGTAGATACTTGTCTATAAGACATAATGTTTTTTCTCATGATCAATGCAAAATTTAATATTAATCTTATGAGTTGTGTTTACATGTAATATTGATTATTCTGTAGCCACATTTTCGATTTTTTTATCTTTTACTATGTTTTTCTGACAGTTCTATAATTTTATTTTTCTGGATCTCTATTCAAAACATATTTTCATAAGTATTTTGAAATATGAAAGTGCGTAATGATAAAACTAGACATACGTATATACACCCGTGGGCAAAAGACTTCCCCCTCTTCCCTCTTTTTTAAAAAATTTTCAATATTTGCTTTCTTTTTATTATCGAACTAAAGTATAATAAAGACAATTTATTTTAATATGATGTATAGTCACCATTGACTTCAATCAAACACTGCGCTCATCTTTCCATTCTATCGACCAATTTGACAGCCAAGTCATTTGAGAGTGCTGTCCATGCCTTTCTTATTTCTTGTTTGAACTCTTGGATTGTTTGAACTTTTGTTTCATTAAAGGGGACTCTCAGAAACAAATTTTTTTATTTGTCCTCTAACTTCAACCAAAATTTCAGGGAATGTTAGTCTTAGCTAGAATAGCTTACGGTCAAAATATCTTCCCAAGTCTCCAAGACACTGACGAGTTATAGTCAAATCATTGGCCAAAAATATCCTTTACGCGGACAAGGTTTTCCAAGTGACAACACGAGCTAAGCATGTCGGGGTGGTTTTAAATTGTGGAGTACGCTTAGGAGTAGGCCGTAACAGAGCCCGAGTTTTTAATTTTCCTTTTTCTGATTTTTAAAAATATTTTGTTGGAAAATTCTCAAATTCGTGGCCAAAAAAAATCGGTAATGAAAATCAAAGATCTAAGTTCTTTATTTCAGCAAAAGAGAAATTCAAAACTTAGGCTCTGTTACGACCTAGCCCTACTTGTCTGCTATATAACAAAAAAAATTACCATTATTATATTGAGTCATTATCAAGAAAGATTTGCCCGCGTAAACGATATGCTCGAAAAAAATTGATTTTGAGAAAAAGGCTAAATAAGTTGTAAAAGTCGTTTTTTGCGAAACACACCTGAATTATATATCAGTGTTCAGGACAGGCTATAAATATGTAATCTTAGTCTTAAGTAGTAATAGTCTCGTCGTGATTAATATATAGAAACCTTCACGAAATATTGATGCAAAAAGAAAGCAGCCTAAAAAATCGAAAAAACTTGTCAAAAAGTCGTTAAATTTTCTCTAAAAATATGATAGTAGGAGCCAAATTTTAGACACAATAAGTCCGTTAAAATCAATTCGTTTTGCGATAAACCATAGCTATTCTGAAAGAGGAGATTTCGGTGCATCTTCCTATGATAAAACTTCGCCTTCGACTTTTCTTCTAAAAATTTGATTTTCTGAGAGGGACCCCCTAATGTGTCCTTCGTCATCGACTAAACATTTTCAATTGAGTTTTGATCTGGTGACGAAGAGGACTAGGACAGAATCTGTATTCGGTTGTCGATCTTCCAGTTGATTGCTAGACGGGTCTGTGTTTAGGATCATTGTCCTCTTGGAGGATCCACATAGCTGAATCTTCAGGAAACTGACGATAAACAGTAGACAAAAGACCATTCTCATATAATCACACATAAAGTCTTGTGTCAAATTGTATTGGAAGGTAATTAATTGTCAAAGACCTTGCTTTGAAACACACTCTCTAGACACGTAGCTTGAGAGGATATTTAACTGTGCAAAGAATTTTTGCGACACCTGGAAACCGTCAAACTTTTCTTTCGCTGTTGCCAAGTTTGAAAGTCTTCTCATCGGTAAAAACTACATTGTCCCAATTGAAGTAACAGTATTTGGATCTATACCCACATTATCCTCTTTTAGAAGTTCTGAAATGTCATTGGATGTAACATTCAGCTCACATTTGGCAACGTTAACAATCTTTTCATCTGTTGTCTTCGATGTGGCACGTGGTCCCCCAATCTTTGGCGAATTCAATAGGTCTTCATTTTGTTGCCATCTGGCAAGCCAATGCTGTACAGCTTTTGGTTCGCACTCACTGTACTTTTTAATAGTTTTATTTGACATTTTAGGACCTAGAGGATATAGCTTGAGAAACACAATCTCATAGCGTTGTGATAGAGATAGTGACATAGTTTGAATTTTACGCAAGAATGATGAAAACACAATTCTCGATACCGATCCATATTTTACACACGAACAATTGTTACATAAGGTTGGATCATTCGAATCAGCAAATAAGAAAAAAGAGAATAAAGAAGGACTATTGTTTAGGTCTGTATTTATGTTATATATTAGCTCGATAATAAAAAGAAAGCAAATATTAAAGTTTAAAAAAAGGAGGTGAGGGAAAGACTTTTGCCCACGGGTGTATATTCTGTTGGCGATTCAAGCAAATATTTGTTCCATTTGATAATTGGCTTGTCAACCAATAGCGCACTGATGCTGTAACGAATTTCAATTGCAATTTCTCTACAACGATTTGGTGTGGAGCCATGAAACTTGGTTGACACAAAGTTGTTTAATGTCTATAATTTTCATCACAATTGTTTTTGTGGTTCATGTTTTATAAGAAAAACACATATCGGTCAGGTGCTCATACATAAGGCTCTCTTTTGTCGATGGTTCCAGCAATGTTAAATTTTCTGCGAATGCTTGAATTATAAAGACATGACCTTAAGCATGTTTGCAGTGAAAAGTCAGGACTATCTGATGAGAGAGGGCATTTTCAAAAATATTGTGTTGCTTCATAGTCATAGTCAAAATACTATGGTAATACACTCATACTTTGTTTTTGAGTTTGTTTTTCTCTTGAAGACTTGTTGAAATAGAATATAGAGTAGTATGACGTCGAATTAATCTTTGTTCTTTCTAACTGTTAAGTTGTAAAATGAACTATCCTGTTTTCTCCGTTCAATTACTTTATAATCGGCATCAAATAACATGTTCTCGTATGGCAACGATATTGTATAATTTTTGGGTTTTTTTTATTAACATAGCATTATTGAAAAATTATTCTACGTAGTTAAACTTGTTTGATAAAATTTTTATTGAATTATTTTATTAGAATGCTATCTTCTGTTTTTGCTTTTAGAAAAAAAAAGTTCTGATGACATTGAGATATTGTAGCTGGTTTCCAGTCGTTATCTATTAGCAGATGTTATAGCTTGATCCAGCGGTCTAATATATATCTAGAGGTCACCACATCCGACTAGACTACTTTTTAGACATTTTGATGTATCCTAAGCAAATCCTAGCTAACAAAAACTGTCTATTCACATATGTAGAAGCTACAAGTCTGTTTTATTTCTTTCAACAGTTGTATAATGCAAAATCGCCTTAGGCATTAGCCTGCCATATGCTGTGTAGCTAACCATTTGTCACCTTTTCAAAAAAGAACTTAGAAAAAGCAATCGAGACGTCTGCGAAGAACGCGATGAAAGTACAACGCGCATTTATTATCATTGAACGTATGCACCGGCAAGGTATGAATCGGAAAGCTTCTGAAGATCAGATCACAGGTTCACCTGTCTGTTCCGACCGAACCTGGAAGAGTGGCACGCCTGCCTAAGTAAAAATAATGCTTACTAATACCTTTGCAAGATAGCGACTCTGACGAATACATTGCAAACTTTATGCTACTGGAGCAACTGATCTTCTCAAACAAAGAATTTAAAATCTATACTATGGTAATGAATAGGCTGCATGTGTGCGTTACCTTTTTTTCTCATCAACAAAGCACGTAAGTAAAAACTGACTCGACCATTGCACAGCCCATCGAAAGTTAAAGAAAGTTCCTAGTTGCCGATAAAAATGCTTCTGAGGCTGTAGTGTAAACTAACCTAAAAGCCTATTTTGCTAAAGCGTTCATGTTAGGCTTGATGAGGTTTATAGTTGTTTCCTATGTTTTTCGATAAGTTATGAAACAATTGAAAATTTTATCAGAAGAAAGCCCATACTTCATAGATTCAAAATATATACCACACTTTAATGTTTAGCTATTCTTCTGTTTTTTTAACATTTCCTTCGATAACACAACAACAATAATAAGTTCCAAAAACCATACCCATCTTTTCTTTCCGTGATGAAAACAAATACATTTTCTGACAGAATAACGCGCACTCTACAACGAGACATAATCAGCTCTCGGAAATATGTTGGCCTTACATTAATTACTGTATTTGACTGTTAGCCGGACAATCCGTACGCTGAAATGTCGACCATTTTCATTACCTATTCAAAAATAGATTATTGGACGACTGGCAAATCGCCAATCTGAATTTTATGCCTTCTGCACTTATCATAGTAGGTTTATGAAACAAGAATAACTATTGAGGCACAAACATTTCATATTCATCGTGTAGATAGATATGGTAGTATAACCTTATTCAATTCGTACTGTGAACGAAACGTATGTTTAATGCTTATGGCGTTTTTACGGCTAGCCGAACTTATACTTACAGAATCGGTAGACAGACTATATTAATGCCATTTATTACTGCGAAATTATTATGTCTGTGTCTCTAATGATACTTAAAGCACCACTATTCCAACGCCAATAACTACAACACAGGACAAAGAACTTGACTCCTGCCTTTTGGCTACCTTGCGGTATGATGTGCTGCTTAGCAACAGATTCAATAGCCCAATAGCTTCCCTACAACTGCGACTAGCTGTAGCTCTGTACGGAAGGCTGGCCTAACTCAGAATTCTTGTGCTCGACTTCTTGAGTTCTCCCATGTACACCAACTAGCCTCATACTAGCCACAAGAGCAAATGTGTGCTTCTACATAGTCAGCATGATATCGAATGGATGATCCGAGACAATCAGTCGTTAGTGACTCGCGCAGGGTTATTCTATGGATGATGCTACCGAAGTTTGAATATAGTACTTTATGAATACGTGTTGGACAACGTAGCCGCTCTGCTGTGGCGATTTACTTTACAGTCTGTGCTTATATTGATGATAGACTCACATTGATTTTGCTATCGTCAATATTTTCACGTTCTGTTACATTGTAATAAATTGTATTCGGTCATTTAGATAGTGGATGGCTTGACCTAAGTCTGGATGGTGAAACTACAAAGAGTATCTGTATTGATCCGAACGACGCACGGATTACAGAATAACGGTAGTTGAAAGGTAAATAAACAGAAATGGAATTTGTTGCAGCCAACTCATAAGAAAGCCAATGTGGGCTATGAGAAAAGGTAATAGAGACATATCTTTTACTAAGCACATAGTAGCACCAAAAATGGCTTGACAAATGCTATGGATCCACGCAGAGCCGGACCGGGTCGGTCCGGTAGCGATCGGAATTTCATCGATTGAAAGTTTTGAAAAATCTTCTGTGTTAACCCTGTTTTTGGTCATAAAAACTTAGGTGTCACATATTTTTCTGTCAGAATGCGTAAAAAACTGCTCAAAACATATGTTATTTTAATCATTTGTTCTAAGCTTCTCTTTGAAAAGATTTCTCATGATGAGTGTCTTTTACGGGTGCTCCTAAACTATTTCATTTGTGGGATCGTTTTTTCTAAAAATCGTTTTTCAAAAAAATGTGTCATCTTTTCGCCGACTTTTAACCGGTTTTCACGAAAATTTCACTAGTTAGACATGCGATTCTAACCGGCCGGACCGATTTATGTTTTCTCAACCGGTTCCAGCCTTGGGCACACGGATTAAGCAGCGGAAAGAGACTAATGAAATCTCAATATAATAAACAGAAACATTGTGGACCTGAAAAGAGCGGAAGAAACTGGGCACCATGTTGCACCTCCTAGAGACACTTTTATGCCGTACGCTCAATAGTATGGTATAAAATCCTTTAGAGTCCGTTAACTATATGCCACTGTATGGTGCTTTAGCTTGATATACTAACCCACTTGGCTTGCGCTCAGAATATGAGCATGTATTCTTGAGAGGTTTTCAAGAAACGATGTAAGAACGATGTACATATGATAGTTTGTAAGTGATTTCGTAAAGGCCTCGTTATTCATCCTAGAGAAAACCGGAGGCAACGTCAGTTTTGACGTCTTCTGAAGTTCGACAAAGTGCCACGAAAGTCTTTAGAGATTTATGAATTTTCCCGAAATTTTGAAGTCTCTAGTGTTGAAGCCTCGAAACCTAGAAGCTTGTTATTTCTTACTAGTCTTCATCGTGAATGGCATCTAACAGGCCACCAGGGCAATACGGATTTTTTGGTCAGTTCCTACCATTTGTGACCTATTTACTACAATTCGAGAAAGTCGACTCCCACAAAGCATGACTTCTTCGGCATTAAAATCTTCCGTAGTACGAAAAGGCTTACACGCTAAGGAAAGCTTATGCAAGTATGAACTGCCATTCTAAATTGGCTACGCTATAGAAATTTACTAAACTATCAACGAAAACATGACTGCAGCAAATCGTATTATTGGTGTAACTTTTGATAGAAACAAGAAAGGGAGCTTCGGTTTTCACCGTTGGGAAGAGGAGATAAAGACGCGTCGAATCGTATATTACAGGCTTTTTGACCTAGTTTTTCTACGGTTTTCAAATAAGCTTTTTGAAAAACAACGCACTCGACAGGTGACTACAGTAAATTTTAGATCATCTGGTGTGCATTGAAATTGCCAATTAAAGATCTATTAAACTGAGCAGGGCTCAGATTTTTAGCTTCAATAGTTCAGGAGCTATAGGTACTATAGTCGAAACTCTAAGCCGATTCGTCTAGCAATTGCTATGAAAAAAATTCACTTTTTTGCTTTTTCCTTTTTGATAAAAACCACTTTTCCGCTAGGTTTTTTAGAAAATTGATTTTAAAAGTCTCACAAAGCATATTAGAAAAACTTATAATATATAGTTCGATGCGTCTTCATCTCCTCTTTCTCACAGTGAAAACTGCAGCTCTCTATCTTGCTCCTATCAAAATTTGCACCAAAAATACGATTTGCAGTCATTTTTTCGTTGGTAGAAAGGTTGTTTGAGGGATATAAGTCTTCAATAAAGATCTACTTTGAATGAAAATTTGCAAGAACAATTTTATCAGAAACCAAAAGCTTCTTCAGGAAAGTCTCAAAAATAAAAAGTGTATATGTCAGTAAAGTCACATAATGAAATCTCTCGTGCCGAATTAATTTTTTTTCATGTGCGAGGCTTGCACCTATGAATAACATATGAACTCAGCTGATCTGATCCGCAGGAGAACTACTATTCTATGAAATATTATGCTTTCAAATTTTGACAACACTATTCTGCTTGATAACGCAAAACTTATATCATTTTTAGAAATCACAATAGTCGAGCTTAAAATTATTCATCGATCCTTTTAGACTTGCATACCGTATTCGTCAATGATATATTTTCTGGTTATTTTGTTCATCTGCTATTCTACATAGATGATACATAAGATGTTAATTGCAGTTCGTTTCGTCTTAAGCGTTTGATATAATATTTCAAAACAGATTTTTTTTCATGGTTTTTTTAAACATATTTTGATGTGTTTTTTTCTATTTTCGAATTTATGTATATCCATAAACATTGCTTCTTTAGTATACAAGTTCAATTGAATCACGATCTTTCAGTACTCTCTATGACTGATGGAAATTGTACAAAGTTTAGTTGTTGATCCAACAAAATCGATATTCATCATCGAAATAAATTAAATCTAATTAAAACTCTACGATCACAAAATATGAAAGATAATTATTTGTTTTTTGATTCTGTGAAATGTGCACACAGGACATACAATTTTCTTGATTTAAGGTCAAACAAAATTTGAACCATTAAAAACTATGGATAAGTTTTCTTACTATTGCATTATTCATTTATCTGAAGATAGTACGTGTTTTGAGTTGCCATGCAAGGTTTCGATGAGTTCGACTGCTTCAATCAATAAACTCAGCTTATTGTCACTGTTAGTCAATGAATTCGAAAAACTTTTATTGATAATATCAGGTTTACGCCGGCGATGATAATAAAGAGAAATCGATTCAATGTTTTGACTTGCACCAAAGGAAATTTTCAAACTTGGTGCAATAATATCTGGTAAATGTGGCTCAATTTTGTCTGAATTCACCGTCTGAGTGCTGATCAATTTCGGTACAACTTGTTGTGTTTTGATATCAGGAAGTTTTTGTATTGATATGCGTTCTTGTTTTTGTTGTTTTCGCTTTTGCATCATGAACTTGAGAACAGCCAATCGATTTCGACGTGTAAGACGTTGTAATTGTTTTTTTGGGCGAATATCTTTCTTACTTGATTTTTTATGTTTTCTTTCTTTAGTAGTAGATACAGCTGCTGTTAATGATTTAGAAGTCAAAGATTGTTCATGTGTTGAAATTTCCCCTATAGGACTTTGCATAACTTTAGGTTTTCGAACACATCTTTTCCTTTTCTTTTTTATGTCAGATGCCATTAATATTGAAGGAGTAGTAGCGATAGTTCCAGGTAAAATAGAAGCACATGTCAATGGTAGAATGTTTGTAGGTATCAAGTCAGAATGAACCATACAGTATTGTTGATTAGCAGCAACTAATAAACGCTGTAAATTGTATGGCAAATTATTCGTATTTGAATTATTAATTGTGTTTTGCATTTGAGAATATCTTTGATCATGAAAATATTGTCTTGATATTGAGTTTACGTCAGTAGTATTATTTGTAGTCTGTGATAATAAATTTTTTTGAATTGGTATCAATGAATACTCATTCTTAATGTTAGTCGGTGGAGATTTTATTGAACTTATTGAAGCAGGTGGTGTCAATGGTATGAAATTTGTTGTCATTGATATGTCCATGGAAAGTGGAGGTTCATCAGAATTAATCGGCGTTACAGTTACAGATGTTGGTATTATAGATGGCAAGCCATTTGAAACCGTAGACTGTGTAAAAGTAGTTGGACATTGAGAGATTTGTTGTGTAGAATGTAGCTGTTCGATAGGACTACGGGAATCTAGTCTTTTTGGGTGCTCTTAATGAAATAAGAAAATGTTTTATATTACATATATTTTTGAGATGTTTTTATCTTACTGTTCTTTGGTTTTGTAGGTGCAACAGCAGATACATGTGTGGAAGATAACGAGGATGGAATAGGGTGGAAGTGACTAATTGGGGACTCTTGACGACTATACGTAAATGATGGGCTAAGATATTTATATTCATTTTGCTGTGTTGAACACATTGATACTGTTCTCTCATCAATTTTATTGTTTAATATTCGGTTTAATCCAACAAGCTGTGATTCCGCGATCATTTGTGACATCGAATTCGAATTAATGACTCGCACAGAATCATTTGACCATGGAGGACTTTGTTGAGTTTGAACTGATACTGAAGAATTTAAAGACATAGAAAGTGATGAAATTTCATTATGATTGATATTATTATTTGCATCATATGAATCATGTTCTATCAAAAGTCTAAAAGGAAGCGTATGACCATTTATAAGAGGTGCGGATACGAAGGACGGTATAGATTCTGGTAATGTCATCGAATGATGATGATGATGATGATGATAAGGTGCACCAAAAGTAATGCCGGTAGGCGTTCTTGTTATCTGTGGATTAAGCATCACAGGAATAGTTTCTTCTAATTTCGTCGTTTTTTTTCGTCGAGGCTTTTTTATTGATGAAGGACTCTTTGAATCAGATAGTAACGAGTACACTTGTGGTTGATTTTGATCTAGATGTCCTATATTTTGTGTTGGTAATATATCCGTTTGTATGGCTATATTTTCTTGTGTTGGCAGCATTTGTAATTCTATAACAATACATAAATGCAGCTAAAAGTATATAAGAATTTTACTCGATTCAAAACGCGCTAAGCAAGTCACTTTCATAGTTTTATCTAATAGAATTCTTATCGACCAACACAAAAAAAAAAACGTTGATGTCTTATCTGCTTGAAATAGAAAAAATGAAAATGAGTACCTATACACGAATCTCAAATGCTGTTGAATATTATACTTGATGTTATAAAGAAAAAGAAAAGAAAAGAAAAGAATTTTCTTTTTTTTTTTGTGAGTCTAAGCCTTCAGGGCGAGCAACAACCTGTGCGTTGATAGGGTACTGCTATAAAATGTATTTTAACAACATTATTTCTTAGTCAATATTGATTTAAAGGAGAGAAAGAACGAGTGAGAGAATGAATGAGTATGCAATTTTAAAACTATATTGTATGTGTTACAGAATTCGAGTGAAGAAGTTTCGTTAAGAGTAGTAAAGAAAAAAAGGTAACGATGATGATCATACACCAACACAACTGGTTAGAAACAGAGAAAGAAAAAAATATGAAGCATAGAAAAAATTTTGTACTTGTAAAAAATACGTAATTGTGGATAGATAAACATTGGATGTTCTCATGTTTATGTTTACTTGTATATAAAAGATTACGATAAAATATAACGAATACTATTCATTTCTCTTTATAAAAAAATAAGAAGATAAATCTTTTGGGTTTCATCCTTGATAATTATTACCTTGCATGAGTCTATGGAAATAAAAAGTATGAAAAAAACCTCATAATACAAATATACAATTTATGCTATTTATTTATTCAAAAAAATTTATCAAACGAAGCCCATATACAAACCAATTCAAAATAATGAAAAATAAAATTAGTAGAAAAAAAAACAATGAAACAATCATGAATGTGCACAATTCACTGTTTGATTATTTCATTTGCTTGAAGTTAAAATGAAAGAAGAAAGAAGGTTGGTAAATAATGGGTGTGAATAAAAAGAACGAAGTTTACATAGCGTAGCCATACAATTTTTTATTGCTGTTACTCATAGAAATAGCATAATTATCTGTCTGATTCGTACAGATTACCAAGCAGATAAGATGACACCACTTTTTTTTTAAAATAGAATCTATCAGATCTAAATTTTTTCGGATCTGACAGGCTTTACTTCTATACCAACTTTTTCAGATGGATCATCTCAAGATTTTTATAAATCATAACCATAATAGGAAGACAGTTCGTTTTTGACATTGCATCTTTCTTGTAACGATCACTTGATCCAACAAGGATAGAAAATTAGATATTATGGTTTCAAAATAACCAATGGACCTGTTTTTTTTTTGTTTTCTTTCAACTAAACAGCGAGCTTCGCCGATAACTTGCGACAGAATGAAGTACCATTTTCTTATTTCTATGTGAATGCCAAAACAGTAGAATTAATTATGCATAATATGAGTGTCATTAAACTAAAAATCAATGATCTCAATAAAGCGTAATAATCATCTTGAGAGAATTATATTCCCTCTTTTTATTGCTTATTAATAGAAAATTATATTCTTTGTATTTATTCGGATGATTGTCAATTGCACCTATGAGAAAAAAATGAATTAATATCGATGTATTTTAATTTCAACTTGTATATATTAAAGTACATTCTCTTCCAATTTTGCTACCGTATGTTCTATAAACTTTATTATTTGAAACATTTTATTAATTCATCAACAAAATCAAGGGAGTATGACACTAAACTATAAAAATTATTTCAAAATATAGCATCTATATTTTCTTTTATTTGTCAACTTTAGAATTGAATGAGCTACGAGTTGAGTTGCGCGATGAGAGAATGCAGCTGTGGTTGCTGAGTTGCAACTATTAGGTGCAAATCGCCTGACCATCTCCATTACCTCGATAAGCTTGGTCGACGTCTCAGTCGACATGTCGTCGTCTTTCTTGTTATTATTGCTATTGTCGGGCTCTCCATCCATTATGAACAGATTATTGATAGCTTCGTTCCACTCATTGAAAGCGAAAGTCTTGGCGTCATTTTACGCTGACAAATAGACAAGTGCACTATTGCTTCAGAGTTAGCCGGTCAATTCGTCACGGACTATTGATTTGTATTGTTCATTTTATTTTCTGCGTACAACGAATTGGCCTAGCACCACTTCAGAGTGCACATTGCGTTGGCTCTTTTTCTCTTTTCATACACACATGCATATGTTGTTTCTTGTGTGTTCACTATATAGAAGTTTTTCTTTGCTGAAAGGACCAATAAAAATGTTCATTGTTCAGAGTTGGGAAGTGTTCACTATATAGAGGTTTGTTTACAGCCAAAGTTGATCGGAATGGATCCGAGATATGCGTTCACGTAGGAGATGTTCATTATATAGAGGTGTTCACTAACGGAGGTTTTACTGCATATGCAAAAGATTTTTATATTGTTGATTTTCAACTATAGATCAATAAGTGATAAGTGAATATTTTATCGATAATATGAAATACTATTTGAAAGAGTTAGTACGGTACGACAATTGACCTTTGGATATGTTTATAAATTGTATAATTGAAGTCAGAAATGGGATCGAACCATCTGCTCAACTGAAAAAAAGAACTTCCTATAATCTGCTAATAATACGTAGGCAGAACTAATCCTGAATAATTCAACAGTCTTTAGAAAAATGTTTTAATGAACTGAAATATGCGAAGATAAATAGAACACTAATTATGAATTTGTATGACCATTAGATTTATCATGTAATGTGTTCTCATTCAAAGTATCTCAGATGATATATATCAAATTTATTTGGTAGACAAAAACTGAACAATATACATTAAGGAGATTCCCTTCTTTCTGGAGTTTCTAAAGATTAACTCATCAGAACTCTTTGAAAATTTCAGGGCAAATAAATCTCGATGAGTAGAGAAAAAGTTGTCATAGACTTCAAAGTTCCAAATAGGTTCTTATAGAAAATATCTGGGTTGCAAAGGCTAAAAATTACCCCGCTTTCTGAGCCGCAATACGTCCAATAGAATTGAATTCTTTTTTATAGATACTAGATGCTGTTTGGAGTGACTATTGTTTTTTGGTTTCTTTTTATCTCCTTCCATTCGAATAGAAAGATCGAAATACTGAGTATGTCTCGAAAAATACATGTTCTTTTTACTAGAGCATTTTTTGTAAAATCTACGAAAAACTATCGGTACCATATTTTTCAAAACAACAGAAAATTAGGCAGCATAAACAGTGTCTAGTGCCTGTAAAAAAAAGTTTCAGCTCGATCGAACGTACTATGTTGAGGAAATGGAGGTGATTCTGCACTTTTTTTGTGTGTAAAAATTGATTTTGACAAAAACGAAAAACAAATTTTCCTGTTATGTATCACAACTCTTTCTCCAGCTGAAGTAATCGAAAACTGACCGTGGAGAGATCCATATCCATGCTCTCAGCACGTTTAAAATGAAAAATAATCATTATCACTAGGAGAATTTCGTACACAAAGAATAATCGCAACACGATTTTTGCTGCTAAGAATTTCGAACAATGGATTAAATAAACGTACTAACTAACAACGAAGAGTTGTCATTTATATAGTATTTGACAGAGGACACTTCGAAGCTATATTACCGATGAACAACCAAAAATTGAAAAACTTTTAGATTTTAACATTCGGATATAGAATAAATATCACGAGATTTCTGATCTATATGCCAATGACAAAATACTTACAAATCGTATTTTTGGTGGACACTTCCATGGGTAGCCAACTGCAAAAAACACAAATCTCTCAGAAGACTTTTTTGTCTGTAGATATTTCTAGAGCTCGTTGCGCTGATCATTTTGATAAAGAAATATTCAATTGACTCAGTATATCATGGTGCCAGCCCTAGAGAATATACTGAGTTAAGGGTACCTGAAAAAGTACTCTGTTACCAATATGTCACAGGAATTTTTGGGTACCAAAGTACTTATAGATACTTTGGCAGGTACCCTGCTACAAAATGTGTAGTAACTGGGTACTTGAAGATACTGATCAGATACTCAATTGGGTACTGTTGTGCAGTATTTCTAGCTACCCTACTACAAAAATTTCAGTATCTTCAGGATCGAACCTGACCTTTCACTTTTTTGCATTTTTTTCTCTCAAAGTGATTTATTACATTTTTTTCAATTTTATTATATTTAATTTTTTCAATTCCGAAAACTCAACAGGTCAAATATCGAGATATGGCTGAACTTGAGTTGGCCAAGTATCCATGAGACCACCTCAGGATAGTCCGCTCTTAATCTACGATCAAGATCGGAAAGCTCTCGACTAAGAAATAGTGAAGAAATAATATAGAAAAAATCAGTATGAAAACAGATTAATTTCTTCTGTTTTGCTCAGTTGTTTATACGAAGCCGCGCGCGAAAAAGAAAACGGTGAATGAACGGTCGCTACGCAGAACGCGACAAATGTAGGGTATCATGTAGAGTTTTCCTCAGTAAAATTACATGTGTGGGTATCCATACCAGTGCTTGCTCAGTGAGCGTACTTTTATGGGTATCCCTTACAGTACAGTACATTTTCCTAATTCTGTCGGAAAATTTTACCACCTTTTGTTTTAACTAGTACGAGACTATTTTACATACGATCAAAGATATTTTTGCATATATGGATTCTCCAGATTCTCCTCTTTCAAATGATATATTGTTTGTCTTTCGTGTTTTATGTTTTCATGGTGAAATTATCGGTCTACGAAAAAGAACTTCACCCGACAGAATTAGGAGGTACTTCCCTGATTCTGTAAGTGTTAGAAATTTTTCGAAGATGAAGCAATAAAGTTTATTTCTGAAAGTATTCTAGCCTTTTTTTGTATCATCAGTATGCTGATCTCATGTTTAGAAAGGAATAGTGTTTTTTGGCAATATGTTGTTCATGTGTGCAGTAATTTCATTTTGTTTTAATATAAGTTTTATCATCTATCTAAGATAGCTAATTATAGAGATCTCTTGTTAATCTTTTAATATTTTTTTTTGAGTCCTTCGTTTTCCTTTTGCATTTTGATTCGAAGGAGCTTTACTACTATGATGAAAGTTATTAGTAGCACTAAAGATAATGTAGAGTGAATATAGCTGCCTAAATTGTCAAGAAGTCTTGGAAGTTTCGTTTTCTGTTTGATGTCAGAACATTTTATATAAGTTGCGCATGGTTGGAGATAAAGACCAACTTCTGTAATATATAGTTCGTTAGTTATTTTAAAGACAACATTACATCGGTAAGGTTTATCCGTATTATAGAACAGTCATATACGTTGGCTGATCTTCAGATTATTTGGTGGAATTTTCTAAGTTCATATCACTTCACAAACATTAGTAATAGATACATCTTCTGCCAAAAGTTCCTGTAAAGATGGTAGTATGGACCAGAGATGTCCACAGGGCGCTTTTCCCGGCCCTGCCCTGCCCTGACGCCCTGCCCTGTTCTGCCCTGCCCTGAAAAAAGAAAGTATGTCAAAAAAATTTGTGCCCTGCCCTGCAGGGCAGAGCAGGGCAGGGCAGGGCAGGGCGCAGGGCATAGTGAATATTTTAATTCAATATCTTCGTATTATTAGGATCCAATGAAAACCTACTACTTGCATTCATGTCAGAGCAGGTCTATTGATTTACTTCCTATAGTACAGAGCAGAGCCTGTAGTGATCATATACACGAAGAAAACGATGATTAAAGTTCGAAAAAAAAGAGTGGGAAATATAAATCCTTCTACTGATATTTTTGTCCAAGTAATAAACGAAAATAAAAACACGTTTAACAAGATAGAGGAATAAACCACAATTAAATAACAAAAATTAGCAAAGAAAAGTGGTAGTTCATTTTTTTCTGATTATTTTCGATTGATCTGACAAACAGAAATTTGTTAACTACCTCTGGCTTCAGATTTGTTCTTCGTTGATTTAAAACCTATTCTGCTGTATGAAATTCTGTTCTTATAACTTCATTGTTGTTCTTTTTTATTACAAGTATTTTCATTGAAATATGCATCTACCAGAAGTTCGAAGCGAATAAAAACATCTTTTTTTTAGAAAAAACAGTAGCATGTGAAATTACCAGGGCACCAAGGCGTTGTCCTGCCCTGCTGCCCTGTCCGGCGCTGCCCTGATACAGGGCAGGGCGAAAATTTTAAAAACGTCCTGCCCTGTATCAGGGCAGGGCACCAGGGCAGGGCAGGGCAGGGCAGCCCTGCCCTGTGGACATCTCTGGTATGGACAACAAAATGATGATATGATTCTCGTCGCATTGAACAACAAACAAAAAGGAGGTGATCAAAAATCATCAGATTTTCCCTCACTCTGGGAACATTATAAAATGAAAGGACTTTAGTAGTATAGAACTATCATGATATTGGTTTATCGAGATCTCGTCCCTTTTGTGGACAAAAATTTAAGGAATGTCAGAATTTACTGTGTCCTCTGGTAGAAGAAAGAACGACTAAACTGAGCTAATATGTAATATTTAAACGAGATTTCTCAACAAGATTCAATTG
>CAJNOL010000794.1:53427-103158 GCA_905250125.1 Rotaria sordida
CAGATTTGTCTGCTTATTTATCTTTAACTATCAAGTAAAACATAATATCTCGTATTTATTTTTGTCCACAAAAGGAACGAGATTTCAACAAATCAATATCATGATAGTTCTATACTACTAAGGTTCTTTCAGTTAGTAATGTTTCCAGAGTGGGAGAAAATCTGATGATTTTTTGATCACCTCCTTTTTCTTAGATTATGTTAATAAGAGAAAATTTTCTAAGAGATATACGAAACATTCGTAATTTCACCTAAAACTTACATTTCATTGTGAGGATCTGAAAGATTTTCATACAAATGACTCTTTTAATTTACCCAGGCGAAAGTTTATGGGCTAGTTTCCGTAAGGAAACTTGTAAAAATGGTCAGAACTTGAAACTAGGAATACAAGAATGTGAGTTTGAGGTGTCGATCTTATTTTTACCTGTACTACATCTGTATCAGATTTTATTGAACAAAGTAAATCAAATGAATTTGGTTTTGGTAAACATAAATTGAACTTATTTTTCAATTTAATATTTAGGCTTCGCAATAATAAACGTATCAAATAAAGTAGCGGTTTTTTATTTGAGAAAATTTTTACATTTATTTTTAGCTAAATAAGATATTTGATTCATCTAATGAATTAATTGAAAGATATTTTATTTCTAAACATAAATGATATGGAACAGAGAAAATTTTCAAAAGAATTCAAAAGAATTAATTTTTTAATATTTGGACACAAGAGAAGTTATATCAAAGTGCGAAAAAAAAGAACGACGTGTGAGCTAGATCATTTTGTTGTACGAGATCAATCTATTGTTGTTATTAGCGACTAACATAAAGTTTGAGAAACATTAAACGATTGATTTTAAAACTCAGCCTCATTTTACTGTATCGAAGTCTGACATTTATGACGTGGTTTTTTTATCAAGCTCGCAGTTTTTGTTATACGAATATTTTTCTCATCGGCAAAAGGATTACTGGATTGGTACTATTCTTTTGTCACCATGTGAAAGTTGGAATAACAATTCTTCATATGTTAAGGTGATACAACATCCATCGAAAAACTTAGGATTCTGTTTTAAAATTTAACATTAGAGATGTTAAAATCTAAAAATATATATACATATCGGCATCAACTAGCAGGGTGTGAAACTTAGTCCAACAAATTTCTTCAATTGTTGAGCAAGCAGTACTCAATGGTGGCTAACTCAATGATTCATCAAATATAACACGAATCATTGTCCTTCATATTATTTTTCAGATTGTAAAACATCAAATTATCTAAATGATTTCATTCTTCGACTATTCATGAAATAATTCAGTAAATGCTTTACTATCAAAGGAATGAAACAATAACATCTTTAATCGGTTGTGAAGAAAAGTTTTTTTTAATCTTGTAGTAACATTTCTCAAAAAAAGAATATACGAAAAGATACGCCGTAGTTAGAGTTACAGCATATTTAAGATTCATCCTGGTAGCTTTAACTTTGCTAATACTTTCTTTCATAATACTAAAATTTATCACCGAAACTGTATCCTTATTTTTCTCTAATTTAATCTCTTTTTCATAAAAAATGGCATTCAAAAAAACAATAATAATAATAACCTATTTTGTAGAGAAAAAAAATCTCTATCATATAAAATATTTCGCGTTTCAAACCATCAAACGATGGAGAAGAAAGGTGTAAAATACGACCAGAATTGAAAATGTCAATTTTTTTTATGATCCGAAATTTTGAAGTATTGCGAACATTGCCATTTTTTACAAATAAACTAGAATGAGTCAATATTTGGATTTTCATAAAAACTTTTGATAGACTTTCAAATGAATTAATCAACTCAAAATCTAAATTTTTTGTCGCAGCTGACATCGTCGATCTTCTTTACAATTTCATTTAATGTTTTTTTTTTGTCTGGAAAGAATGCTTCGATATGAAAATCAAGTGTGCACCTTGAAATGTGCTTAGTGCGTCGTGAATAAGAGAAAGGAAGAAAATTAGGAAGAGTTTGTCGTCATAAATACATGATTGAAAAACAGTTCGACTATTCATTGTACTCTTGGTAGTCATTTGCCTTATTCATCATAAAATATAACCGATAGGTTAGTAAATGCACTTGAATAATTGTGATTTAATCATACAGAAACTTATTGTATTGAAATTCATTAGATTTAATGTAAACATTCAATGAATTCACTTTCATCATTTTGGTCTACATAGGGAGGAAATATTATGAAGTGACGATCAGAACGAAAGTATCTAACGAAAACTTTTAAGATTTTTTTTTCTTTGTATCTAAAAAGGAAGGAAAGATCTCGACGAATACGATTCACTAGAATTGAAAAAATTCAATTCTGTTCGTTGAATATTCATGTTTATTACGATAGGTATTATCATTTTTACAACTATCGATATGTAAATAGTAACGAAGTGAGACATCGATATAATTGAATAATTATATGCAGTCGTTCGCAATTAATTTTTCTGGATTATGATAATGAATAATTTTTCATGTGCAATAGAGTAACAAGAAAAATTCGATCTTTGACCTATACGTCATTTCTAATTATTTTATTTTGTCACTGCTTTTTTTTCAATGTTGCAATCTTATGCATATCTATAGTAATTCAATCTTCGCCACCATTAAACAAATAAAGAAGAAAAAAAAAAGAGGTTTCTATTCAAAAAAAAACACACATGTTAACTCAATATAAAATTTCTTTATTTTTCAGAAAAAAAAAACAAACTTGTAGGTAGGTATATTTTTAAACTCAACAATAACCTTAAAGCATTAATATGTGTATGCTATCACGCCCAAAAACCTCATTTTTTTCCGTATTTATGTGACTCAGTTATCTTTATTTTCTTATAATTTGTTTATGTGCTTCAAAAAAGTTAGCTACTGTACAGTACTAATACAGATAACGGTCAAGAAAGAAAAAAAGAAGATAATTATTAAAGATAGATACCTATTCACCTTCATATGCCCCTGTGTTAACGAACGAAAAAGAATATAGGTAGACCAGATGCATATAATTAACTTTAATTGATTGAGACTCTAAACGAATCAACTATAGCTGAAACAATATTAGCATATCTTGTCTGTAATTTCTCAATCCTAAATCGATCTATACAGAGAAGAATTAAAATTTCTATTCAAATAATAAGAGTTTTATATTTGTATATTTCTGTCGACATGCATTATTGATTTGACAAAAAAAAAAGAAATTGCGACTTATACGAAAAATAATACATACAGAATGAAACAACGAATGATTCATAAAAAAACGTACATATAAACGCGAAAATGTATCAGTTATATTTGATATTTTAACGTGCACGTCTAAGCATTATTTGCGTTGTATTTACACTTTTTTTTTCTTTAATCATCTTGTACTTGTAATTATTGTTTTTGACAACGTTGTCTGAATTTTCTCATATTAAGAGTTTTTCAACTGTTATTTCTATAGGTAATTACATATTGTTATTCTTATTATTTTACTATATGATATAACATCCGTATTTAATATGTATTTGTCTAGAAAAATTCTAACATTTCATATTTCACATTAACAATGTCTTCAATGGATAAAGGTGTTTATCGACTGGTACCATACAGATTTTTCATAAATGAATCACATTTAAACGTATGTAAATTGGAAAAATTAACTAATTTATTTCCTGAAATGAAACTAATTATTGAATTAGGTATATGAATTCGATTAAATTAAAAACAAAAAAAAAATCTAAAGATTATTTCTTTTTTTTGTCTATTTCACTCTAGAATTATTCAAAATTAATAATTTATCACGTATGGTGGAGCGTCTTTCGCTTATTTATAAAGTTTCACCCGTTGTTGATAATCGTGATGATACTCTTCATCTTTTTCTTGGTCCTTATCATCTTACACTTGGTCCAGCTATATTTGGAGCACTTCATTTTAAAAATATTTCGACAGCATTACTTGCTTCATCACATTCAAAATCAAAAACTGATAATACTAATCAAAGTCATAAACGTCGACGTGAAGCTGTACTTCGTCGCTTTCGGCGTACAGTACGAAAACTAATTTTTATTAAGTCAATTATCGATCAAGTTCACCTTGCATCTGTTCTTACACCATATAATCAATATGCATTATATAAACAAGGCATATATGACCTTGCATTAGCAGGACATATACATGGTACAAATTCAGTATTTTATGATGAAAACTTTATTGAACAAATGAATAATACTCGTTTAATGAGTGCTTCAGAAAATGAAAATCCCTTACTTGCATCTAAGTTTATAAAAATTAACAGTATACTTCAGTTACTCTCTCCACCTACAGCTCAACAACAACCAGATAATAACTCAACAATAGGAAACATAACAGAACCTAAATCAGACAGTTCAATTAGTTATACAACTGATGAAAATTCTTCAAAGTCTTTCATTAATTCCACAAATTTATGTTGTCCACAACATATTAACACGCAAGATGGTCCTATGTTTCCTGTTAGCCGATCAACGAATTATCAGTCTAATTCGCTTCTATCACAGGAATCTCCTTCAGGAGTTCAGAGTAGGCGAAATTCACGCAGACGTTCAGTGGCTCTTTTAAAACCAAGTACAGTAAGTTTTATATATATACGCATCACAGGGAAAATAATACGTATGTAAAACGTTATAACTCTTGTATTAGGAAAAATAACTCTAATAATTAAATCAAATCTTTGTTTTTCTTTCTTTCTGTTGAATAGACCATTAGTCTTCCTGATTTAACGTTTGACCCGACACTCTCACCAAGTCCTACTGTACTCAAATTAAACAAATCGAAAGATTCTCCATCTTCTCAAGAGATTACTACTAATCAAGAAGATATACTTGTTGATAATATTTCATCTATTTTAATAAATTACTTAGTATCTCAACAATCAATGCCATCTAATACTAATGATAATCACAAAGAATTCGATGATAACAAAGTTTCTCTTACATCTACAACTATAAAAGCAACATCAAATGATTCTGATACATCCAATCAATTGTTATCAATAG
Source organism: Rotaria sordida (assembly GCA_905250125.1). Lineage (NCBI taxonomy): Eukaryota > Metazoa > Rotifera > Eurotatoria > Philodinida > Philodinidae > Rotaria > Rotaria sordida. Next base: position 58,454 of record CAJNOL010000794.1, read on the forward strand.
TTAAGACTAATGAATTTGATAATCTATTACAACGTATCAAAACAATTGTAGATAATTCTTTATCTGTGAAAATTCAAAACAATCCTCAAATGTCTCAAGCAACTGATAATCATCAAAATTTACCCTATAATTCTACGAAAACAACAATAAAACAAAAGCGTCGTCAACAATTATTTACATTACGTACTGTATCATGGCAAGAAACGTCTACAAATGAATTCAATACTGAACATGTGGAATCATCGAATAATAAATAAGAATTAGATCTATTATCAAAATTACAATCCTTTGGTAAAACTAATTCAAGTAAGATTATTCTTTATTATAATCGTATTTATAACTTCATACTAACATTTACAAATCATCAAGCTTGTTATTGCATGATTCAAATAAAAAAAAAGTACAAAAACCAAGTTAACCATATCATTAATTATTTCCATACTTTGTTTTTAGAATAATCTTCGACACAACCTGAGTCAAATGACAATTAAACAAGATTGTGTTTTATCGACTAGTGTTTTTTTTCTAATATTATACAGTCACTTTTTCTTATGTGTATTCCCATTCGTTCTGTTTGCCCTTGCTTTTTATTGGTGTTTAAAAACCGATTAAAAAAATAGAATACATTATTAAAAAATGACTATATTTTTTAACAGTAGTCACATCAATTTAAGTTATAAATAAAAACTTAAATACACAAAAATTTCAAATGTACTCTTAACTACAAATGCCGAAAAAAGAAAGAATCAAGGCGTATATAGTCGAATTGTAACATTATTTACTTTCAAGTATATTAAGTACAACAACATGTATTTAAAGTTGATAAGAATTCACTTATTGTAAATATATCTAACGAAAAAAACAAGCATACAGATAGTACCAAACATAAAATCTAAGTCTTGATAAAAAGCTTCGTAATGTTTTTTATATATCGAATGAAAAAAAGAACTGGAATTGATGCTCGTATCGACCTTGTCTAGCTTTCAGGTAAATCATATTTTGATAAGCATCAACACGCAAACATATCATTAACAGAACAGTAAGCATGATCTACTTGTTATTCTATGTTCTGTTTTTTTTTGTTAAAGCCACTCCGTCATTTGACAATTCATATGTGTATATAAGCTCTCGTATGTAAAAAAGCAATTCTGTGTGTTGAACAAGAAAAAAAAAAAGAAAAGGTGAGCATAAGAATATCTATATATCAAAAGAAACATGTATGTTTGAACGACATTTTTTTTCCGCCTTTAATTAAAACATAATCGAAAATTTTATATGATAATAATTTATACAAATAAAAATTTTTCGTTAAATGGTAAGTTTAAAAAAAATTTGTTAGTTTTTTTTCTTTTAGTTTTTCTTTATTTTAGACAAGTGTTCAATTTGATAGTAAATATAGTCAAACTGATCTACCTAATCAACAGACTCGTTTCGTAAAATAATAATTGACATTTTTTTTTTTTCATTCGTATAAATTTATTTTGTATTTCTTAGAAATTATCAAAAATATTAAAAACATATCTTACTGTTGTAAGTCAGCATCGTTTACATTTATTTAATCAATATACACAATCAGATGAATCCTATCATGATCAAAATTTACTTAATGTACGAAAACAAATTCTTGATCGATTTGAATGGGTTATAATTGAACTTGAACAAACAATAGAAAATTTACAGCGATGTCAATTATCAGTAATTGATGCTCAACAAAGTATCGATCGACCACTTATTAAAGAAGTATTTAAATATATATTGCATTTTTTATTTTTTTTATGTTTTGTAAATATTATATATAATGAAATATTGCTAGGTTATCGAAACGTCGCTTAATGCTGATTCGTCTTCTATTAAAAATCGAAAACGATTTATGCCAAATAGAGATGAATGGCAAACGTATAAACGTGATTTACAAGAAACAAAAGAAGAATTATATGTTCTTGATTTATTTATTCATCGAGGCATTTCTAAGGTATACATTATCAAATAATGAAAAGCATATAACTTCTTTTTTTTTCCTTATAGATCGATCGATTGGTGAATTCTACAAATTTTTACACTTAGCGTAAATGCACAGAATACCATTTTCTTGTTTTATTTTGTTCAATTATTCGTATTTTTTCTTAGTTTAGTTTTTATTTACATTCAGTGATAAATTTACATATACATATATATATATATATATATATATATAAATATGTATGTGTCTATATATGTTTGATTTATAACAATTCAACAAATAGAACGAATATTGACAAATGTCTATTTTATACATTGAGACATCCAAAATGCATTTCAACACGTAATGTTTGCGTATAAGCGAGAGAGATACAACGTTTAAATGTTATTAATATAAATAAGAAAAAGTAGGCAATAGTTCATAAAAATTAAAGTTTATTGAAAGAAGGAGATAGAAATTTCTAGATTTGAAGTACTTTTATTATTATTTTAATAATCATTATTATTAAATTGCTTCTTTTTTTAAAAATATATGAGTGAATTGCCACTTCATTTAACCATTAAGAGCCTAAACAGATAAGATCTAAAAGATCAATTCCTTGTTTTTTTTCATCTATAAATTTCAGAAGTTGACAGAATTAAGAATCTCAGTTGTACAGTCATTGTTCGTTTTTCTATCATGCAAGATTAAAAATAATCCCAAGAGTAAACAAACCATCTAAAAACAATCAGAATACTGTAGAATGAAAGTCAGTGAGTTGGAGATAAATCCGTAAAACACGATAAGAAAATTGTATTATGTCTCGTTAATTGAAACTATAAAACAAAATTTAAAAATTTGATTGACTCACTAAATGATATACAAGATTTTTATCATTAAAAATAATGTCGTCAAAAAATTTCTGGTTGATGAGACAAAGAAGTAACAACGTGTAAGTGTCACGCGAGATTATAAACTGTATAATATTTCACAATTAAGGTCAAAGCAGATATATATATATATATATAGATTATTTTAATTCTTATCTTAAGTGCTATCGAAATTCTTCCGAACTGATTCTAAATTGTGTCTTATGCAGTTCATTTTGTGTAGATGACATCATATGCAAACAAAGTTCTTTCTATTTATAATTTCAAGTATTTTTAACGAATCTCTCGTATTTCGACAGTTCTTCGACGTCTATAAGGAAAATTCGTATTGAAGTATTCTCATGGATTTTCAATGATTTTTATTTATCTTGGCCATATAAATACAGATAGCCGTAAAAGGTTATTCTTTTTCTCACCTTATATACAGTACAGTTAAATGCATTACTTATCGTCTTACAAATGTCAGTATTATCGAATTTTTCGAGAGATTACATTGCATTTGTTTCATAGATTTTGTCTTATTTTAACGTACAAAAGACAAAGTAATTATATACAAAATTATTGAGAGATTAATAACGGATAGGACAAAAGTTTTATATTAATTTTATTTTCGATATAACGATGCAATACAATATCATAGAGATTTCATTGTCTTTTTCTAAGAATAAGAAAAATATCTAGTGTAAAAGTATTTGATCAGAAATATTTCCTAAAAGCTACAAAAATGTTCGAACAAAAGGTGTTTGGAAACTCTTCCACAACTTTCCTCATCAGTTTTTTTTTTATCAGAACATACTTGTTTGACTTATTTCGTTATGTACTTTCGATATTTTCTATCATCATACATATTCAGCTGTTTATTACAATCAAGACTTTTATGTGATATTAAAATAATTGATCTAACATACAAGAGACGGTACAACAGATAGTTTAATTAATAATGAAATATGACGTTTACAAAATGAAAACCAAGTTTTTTGTTTTTGAAAGTCTCATAAAAAAGCGAAGTTCTATTTCAATTAATGTCGTTTATTAGAGAACTATGATAAGATTACTTTTTCATAAAAAATATATAGTTTCTGGCAATTTCTCTTTCGAAGCAAAATTTAATTTTTCGACAACGATCGGTAGTTATGAAAAATCAATGATGTTAGAAGATATTATAAAACATATGGAACATTTTATTTTTTAGTACAAGAATAATATCTTATTCATATGTTATAGAATTCAGAATAGACGAATTAAAAAGATATTTTTTCCTATTAGATGAAATTTTTTCTATTAGTTCAAAAGAATTGTGAAAGAGTTTTCCAATAGTTTTTATTCTAAAATTTTTCTGATCTTCAAGAAACATTTCTGATTATATGCTTTCATATATTTCAATAAACAAAAAAACAAAGATTAAACCACTATGATATTACATTGGAACGTTATATCAAAAACAAAATTAATACAGAATTTTTATTTCATTAGTTACTTGAGTTAAAGAACTAATATTACTCTTTCTACAAATATCCATAAAAAAAAACCACTATTCCACTTGCATATACTATGTTCAGTTTACGAATCTTATTGAAGCTTAACGATCGATCTCAACTCTAATTAGAACATACGACAATCCTGTATGCTTGACACATCAGTTGAAAATAGAAACCTTTCAACTAATATTTCAAAGTAGAATGAAAAGGGCAATAAGAAGAACACCCATAAACGCAAATGTTTATAACGCAAACAATATGTACGTCAAATAGATTGTTTTTATTTTCTTTATGATACAATAATCTTATTTGGATATTCAAATGGCTTCTTAAAAAACTATTAATACGATCATTACTATCATTGTGTTATAAAATAACTCGAGGCTTTTTTTTTTCAAATGATTCTACTCGTTTATTTTCGGAGAAAAAAAAACAGGTTCATATTAGATTTAATATTAAAATCGTTTCATTCGATATAAATTAATGTTCAATAAGTATTGCCAATAGAATAACAAGATTTAAGTAGGCAAAAGCTCATTCTAGATTCATACTTCCTAGGTTCAAACAGTTTTCTTCTTTCATCAGATTGATAGATTTGAGCAGTGCATTACATTTTTTGTATAAATGATAATATTTTTCGGCGACCAATAATAACGTTTTCTTAATCAAGCATACTTAGAAAATGTTTTGAAGAAACATCGAGTTTTGTATAAATAAATATTAAGTTATACATCGGCAATGATTAGAAGTGGGGACTCTTCATTATAAGTGAAGAAGAGTTGTACAAAAAAAAAATCTAAGCTAGATTAAGTAGAATCTATGAAAAATTTTTCTTTGCCTTTGACGACTAAGATTATATGCCTATTTAACATTTTCAACAGTGAAGAAACTCGCATACAGTATCGATTTTTTTTATGAAACATTTTTGTTCTGCCATTGAATTTTTTTCATACGTTTTTTCACGCAAGTTATGAATTTTTTTCTGACCTGCACCATTGTTATACATTGCAAAATCTGAATTTCATATAAAGAAGAACTAACTGTATTTCATCTGAGTAGTACTCAAAAACTTGTCTTCTTTCATTTTTTTACTTCCAGGTGAGAATCTTATAGAAAATGTTGAGCCTATTTTAGAATCAAAACACTCCGCCTATGATATCCTCATAACTAAGCTAATCTCGTTATGGCGTATAACTATTGTGAAAAATATGAAATAAAATGATATTAGTTCGATATATTAATATTATCATTATAAGAATTATAATAATATCAGTACTACTATATTCATGAAACGTAAAAGAAAGGCGAACCTATATTAACTATAAAATAAACAATAACATCACGTTTGTATTGATATTGTACAGTACAATTTATCAACGTCATAAACAAGATGATTATTATTTCTACATCATTAATTATTGATATACAAACTAGAATAAAATCTTTGATCATCTTTAAACGAAACTTTATTAAAAGACAAAGCAAAACTAAAAGTCTACTAATGATTATTATGAATTTGAATACAAAGATATAATTATACAATAAACCAAAAGTTTTTTTTATGAAAATATGTTGTTTTTTTATTTGAACTAAATAAAACATTGAAAACTTCCGTATTATGATACATCTAATCGTCGACTAAACAACGATAAAGTTCAAACTTCCTATGACCTACATATCCTTTTTATACTAATCTTCAATTTCAATGTGTTTGTTAAAATTCAGTAAAAACGCATAGAATGAATAGATTACAAAATTGTTGTAATTCTATATTGGTTACTTGTTTTAAGTATGATGTAATATTTGCAAGCATAAGTGTTCTTTTATATATTCAAATTCAAACAACGTAGATCTATTCTTTTATTTGTACCAACTGGTACTTATTGAAAAGAAAAAAAAAAAGGAATATCTATTATGATATTCGGTCTTCGTTACAGGCAACATAAGGAAATATATAGATGCATTTCTCTTTATTTTTCCGCATATACTATGAGTCAATGAGTACATAACTTGATGGTATGTTTTTCTTTCCTATCTCGTATACTAAGTAAGAACCAATAATAAATATTCTGCTCGTCGGTTACAGTGTGTAGAACGACGACACAAGCACATGAGAATAGAAACGACGTAGAAAGAAGAAAAGAAGAAAAAAAAGCGTTGTACAAGTAACTCAAATTGAATCTTTTTCTGTTTGCTTTATTTACTACTTACATGAAATTAGTAGGGTGTGCCCTCTAAGTACGTACGAATAGAAGAGAACAACGAAAAAAAAAAACGAAGAACGAAATAAAAGCATAAGACGTATACATATATTGACCCAACTATGCATGCATTCATTTAAAGTGTTATATTGATGAATTGAGTATATAATTATTCATATTTGTAGATAAACGATGGCTCTTGAAAAAAAAAAACAAATTCGTGGTGTTCGAATTTTATTAACCGTTTTCTATGGATTTTTATTATCGAGTATATTATTTCGTTATGTTATTCATGGTATTGTTGAAACCATTCGACGACCAACAAATCCATACGCTATTGCAACGATTGCTATTGGCGGTTTGGTTCTTATTTCAATTTTCTTGGCTACTTATGCAACATGGTATGTAATAAATTGAAATATTTCGATTTAATAACATATATTATTTAGGTTTGATAATGCCATGATATTAATGGTTACGGGTATTGTATTTATTTTTGTATTTGGTTTAACATTGGTCTTTGGTATAATACGTATTATTAAAACAGCACCTAATCGTCTCGTAGCAACAACAAAAGCTCCAAGTGTCTTGATAAATGCGGATGAATCAGTCAATACGGTTACAGAAACATACTCAAATGAGAATACAATGATACCTGATACTTATGCTGTGACTGAAGATATAACTAAATTGGTTATTGAATTAATTTTTATACTTTTTGCTATACTTGGAACATTTACTTTAATGCGGTATATTAAAGGAAAATATGCTCCTGTACCAACACGAGATAAATCATAATAAGAATTGCAAAAAAGAAACGACAACACAATGTATATACATTATTCCATGGAGAGTTTACTTCATTTTTTTTGCAGTATAGATATATGAAAAGAATATTTGTTAGATCGACACATGCAATGACTAACCTTGCTTCTTTTTTTTTCTTTTTATCTACATTTATATATTATATATTAATAATAGATTTCAAATAGTCAAGAAAATAAAAACAACGACTTCATTTTTTTTTTTTACTCTGATATATGATATGACAAAAGAATTTTACTATCATTAACATATTAAACAAATAAACAGAAGAGAAAAAATAAATGTTAGACAATGATTTCTATTTTCAAAAAACAGAATGTTTCATTTTTCAATCTTTCAAGCTTTAGTTACCATGTTGTTTCAATGTCTCGAAAAGTCTTTTGAACAATTTCGATCTTAACAAAAAATAAAGAGAATATATTTTATTTTATTTTATTAAATGTTCGAAATAATCACCATAATTATTTATACCAAGTTTCATATTTTCTAATAATTTTTCAAATGGTTTTTTTTTAAACTCTTCTTCTGGAATATTTTTAATTATCTTGGAAACCACACGAATCAATGATTTTTCATTTGTTTGGCCAATTAAATAACGATTGATATAATCATTTAATCAAAAAAATAACATAGTGTAAGGTCTAGTGAAAATGATGAGTGTGACTTTATGTTAATAATATCTTGTGTTAAATAACTAATAACATCTGGATCAGTAGGAAGTCACACATATGTACCTGACAGCTTTCTTTTTGTTTCCATATTTTATTGACAACAAGTTTGAAGCAATTTTCAATATAATAATTGTGATCTATAATCTTGCTTTTATTCACACTATGTATAAGAACATGACCATTTGATTTAAAAATATAGAAAACGAAATTTTTCGCTTTAATTTACTTCGATGAACAATATAATTGTTGCTGATTAACTTTCACTAATTCAGCTTGCATTAGTTGACTTATGCCTAATGTGTCTATGATAAATTCATGTCCCACTACCTGTATTAATATTATGAAATCACTATGATCTATCATGAAATGCCACCAAATTTTCATGACAAATTCTAACTCGTTCTTGCTTGTGTACATTATTAAGTTGATGAGATACCAAGCATAATGTAACATTACTCATCTTTAGACAATCGTGGATCATTTGTTCTAATGTATCATGGTTAATAACTTATCGTAACAGTTCAATATTTACATCTGTCGGTTCGAAAACCAAATGATTAGGTCGAGAATTATCATTGATATCTTCTCATCTGTCATGAAAACCCTTTGCCCAATTTGCAAGTGTTCGATATGATGAAACATTAAGTTCCCAATACTCCTCGTGAATTATTTTTGCATCTGTTCCCAACATAGTTCGAATCCCTTATCCATTTTTCAAATTTTATTTTTGTTGGAATTGGATTTCATCTAACAGAATATTAGAACTAAACTCAAAATAGATTTATTATAAACAAGAGATTCTACTATTTATTTCTGTAGCTGGTTTATAAAATTGGCAGCAATCCTGTGAGGAATGTTGATCAGACCTAGGTAACTAGGAATGCAATGATGACAGTAGGCCACTGATACATTATATCACAAGCATACCAGTCAAAACATGCAATGTTATATTGACAATGAATGCCAAGGTTTTCTTTGTGGACATTGAATAACTTTTAATCGAAACAAGATAGAGAACTATGGTTTTCACCTTTACAAAGAGGAGATGAAGACTCATCAAATCATATATTACAGATTTTTTTTTGACTTTGTCCTTTTGAAGGTTTTCAATGGACTTTTTTTGTGAAAACTAATGTACCCTGTAAGGGGACTAGAATAAGTTTTCAATTATCAAGTGTACATTCGAACGGCCAATACAACAATCAGAAATTATTCAAAAAATGCTTATCCATCTTTTTTTTTACATTAGCATTAGCTTCAACACAAGTTCGTCACATATTTATCAACTTCATGGATATTCACTGTGGGTCTCTCGCTCTTTTTTTTTTTGTTCACTTCACTGATCATAACGATAATGAGTGTAAATACATTTCTATACAAATGGGCGGTGAAAGGCCATCGTTGTACCTTTATCATTAATGCTTATCATAAAATATGTTTTTTTTAATATATAAATGATTACTGTAGTTGATGATGTATGTTATAAAAAGATTTTTTGAAAAATTTTTTTATTAAAATATTATATCATGGTCAGATAATCATTATTTGACAATCACAGTTATTGAAAAACAAAAGAAAATGAAACGAAATGTTTTCAGATTTTTTTTTTTCATTATCTCAATGAAATTATTTCATTTTAGATTTTGTTTGAGTAATTTAACTTGTAACAGTTAAAAATATCATTATCTATTTGTGTTATGATCAGTATAATCTTTATGATATGATTGACAGTCATTTTTTTGTGTGTTTGTTTGTCATAGGAATAAGAAAATTCACTAGAAAACAGCCATAGATATATATATATAGATATATAAGTACAAGAAGAATCATTTTAACTGAAAGTAAAAAGAAGAAAACAACCATATACAAACGTAGAAAGAAAAAACAATTGTTTGTTCTGTGTAATATTGTTTTTTTATTGTTTTAAATCAGCATTAGTTACTTGTAAATGTAAATCTTTTGCTAAACTGCTTATAACAAGATCAGTTTTTCTATGAACACGTTCAGCTAATTGAATACGTTTTATTTGATTAATTCGTTTATCTTTACTCATCATTAATCTTGTCATACGTTTATTAAGACGAACATGTTTAAAATTATTTGATATAGAATGTATTAAATTTGACCAAAGTGGTATAGATGGTATATAATCTTTAAGTAATAAATGAAGCCATTTCCAATTACCTTTAATTTTTTTTAATATAGTACGATCTGATATTGATAATGTATCCCATGATGATATTAATGCTGTTTTAGATTTATTTTTTTCATTAAATATTCGTCGTAAATCATTTTCATATGGTGAAACATAACGATTAGTTTCATTGGTAATCATCTTTTTGAAAATAAAATAATGAATTAATTTTACAATGAAGAAAAATTTCAAAAGAATTTAGCAAAATTTTGTGATACTTTCTTTTTTTTTCGCGATATTCTATTCTTATTAAATTAAACATAAAATATTAGCATTAGAATAAGTAGTGGAAACTTCGAAAAAAAAAATGATTTCTAAGAATACAAGATTGCATGAGAAAGTTCTTTTAGTTGTCGACTTAGAGAAAACTATTTCAGAATTTATTCATATTAAATTTAAAAAGTCTTAAATACTCGTACTTTGATTAATTCAGTCGACGAATATCTCTTATTTTATTTTATTTATAATATATTTCGCTGAAAATCATAGAAAATTTATCTATAATTTTCAGTTCCGGTTCGAAAAACTCTTTTTCTGATAGTTTCGATCTGGTAGATGCGTCGGCGAGAGAAAAACTAAAATCGAACCGAGTCCGAGTTACTGATTTCGGTATATGCTTAGCTCTGAAGGTAATCACTAACTGTTGGGATACTTTTTTTTTTTAAGTTATCACTTTCAACTTCAATAATTATTTCCACAATCATATAAATACTAAAGTTTTTTTTTTAACACATAACTGTTTTTATTACGAATCTACTAGTTCAAAATTCAAACAGATCAGATTATATTAAAAATCTGTTCCAACAGTTCAGTTTCTGGAATTAACGAAGGAATGTTCCTAACTTTCCAATTGCTTTTTGCTTGACACTATGATTATTCGATTGATCATGATGAGTAGTAAAAAAGTCTGTCTTGATTTAACTTTCTGGCCTTCGTACGTTAAGTTCAGAGTGCTTTATCCGAGCATGGGATTATTGAGACACTGAATGATCGAATTTCGAGCTGAAATTTTTACCATAGATAGAGGTTTGATAGTCACAAGCAACTCTCTCTATGAAAAAATTTTAGCTCGAAATTCAATCATCTAGGTCCTATATTCATAAGGCAAACATTGAGTAAAGTACTTCTAACTTAACACGCGGAGACTGAAAACCAAAGCAAAACAAACTTGTTTACTATTCAGGATGATCAATCGAATAGTAATAACCTCAAAAAAAAAGCGATTGAATACTTAGGAATGTTTCTTCGCGCATTATCTGAAAAATTTTATTCTGTTTTAGAAACAACATTTCAGTAATAAAACAAAGGTTTTTTATATTCGGATGTGTTTATCTTGAAAATAGAATAAAAATTGTTCGAGCAGATCCGAGAACGTTTTTTAACAAACCTTACATTTTTTGTATAAAAATGATCATTTTGAAAATCTGAAAGATCAACAACATCTTCACTTGTTTTATCATCATTATCATTATCATCTTCTTCTTGTTGTTGTTGTTGTTGTTCATTATCATTGATTGTATTTGTATTATTATAAATAAGATCCATAAGATGTGTTATATCCGGATCATTTTCTATTTTTGCTACTTTTGTACATAATTCTTCATAAGCTTTTAATGAAACAAAATTTGTTCCCCAATTAAGAAATATTTCACATATTAATGACCAATTTTGTCTAACTTCACGCCATGTTTGAGTATATAATAATAATAGACTTGACCATAATGCTAATTGACGAAGTTCATTTGATACATATTTATTAACAAGTGTACGAAAATCAAATATAATTAATGATGAACTAACATAAAGAACAATTCGATTTGTTGGTTCTTGTTGTACAGGATATTCAATTTTTGATGAAACAAGTAGATAAGTTCGCATTATATACTAAAAAAAAAATTTTTAGTTAGAAAGAAAAAAGAACATCTATATATATATATATATTTTATTTTTTGTTAGAACAAACTTCTTTAAATGTTTCATTATTAAAAAATTGTAGACAAGAATTATTTAATGGTGTTTCACGATGATCATCAACAAGTAATACTAATGGTTGAGGAAAAAAATAATTTTTTGATAATGATGGTAATGAAGATTTATATAAATGTTCATGATCAAAATGAAAACGTTCTAACCATGATTTAAGAACATAATTTTGAGCAACAATATCATCGGTATCTTCTGTATAAGTGAGACTTATTGGAATGAATGATGTATCATCGAGATTACTTAACATAAATTCATAATAAAATAATTTTTTTTCATCATGCTACAAAAAAGAAAAAGTGAATGATTGAAAATAATAGTATGAGGAACAAAAATAAAAGTCTTACCTCAACCATATCGACAATCACATAAGCAATATGATGTTGAGGTGCAGAAGTTGATGCTGCAATTCTAGTTGGAGTTGGTAATGAAGAATTTGTTCGAGCAGGATGATAAATAAAATCATTATTCAGAATAATTACTAAATAATATTTGTAAAAAAAAAATAATCAATCAGAACAAAATAAGTGTTATAATGATTCAAAAGAAATTTTTTAAGGATTATTTCAATTCATAAGATGTTCGAAAAGTCCTATCGAACAGAAACCACAAATAGCACTTCAATAGTTCAAACGATTTATATGTATCTTTTTGCCACTTGTTCTTATATTCATTAAAATTTTACTTCGTATGTCTAACGTTTGGTCGCACCATCTCGTCTGTATGTCGGCAATAGATTGCCAGTTGAAGAACAACTATCGGTATACTGCGATAGAATGATGGTCAGAAGATAGCTAACCGTTTAGATATAAAATTATCGGTAGTATACCGGTGATTAGAGCCCGTCGAGTTAGTTGTGACCTGAAATTTTTCTGTTAACCGAGTTCGAATATTTGGTACTCCGATGGGCTCTACCGACTGTTTTTGATCGGTTTGAATCACATGAGTCATGGCGGAATTCGAATTAGCCATTAGAGAAATCTGGGACGCATGGAAACGTAAAATTCAAAAACCCTATTTTGAGAGAAAACCAAAAGTTTTTAGAAAAAAAACGTTATTTACCAATGTGGAAGGTTCAGAAAAACCTTCATAATATCCTTAAATCTCATCATAAAATCAATAAACTACAACGCATTTGAAAGTAGACACTTTGCTCTATTTAACGAGCTATAAATCACAAAATCGACAAATTTGATCAAAATTGACTTTTTGAGGTGGGGAAGGTTCCTTAATTGCAATTTTTATAGGCATAGATATTTCATCTGAAATATATTGTTCATATAAGTTTCGAAAGTTCCACAACAGTGTGGCGAAGCACGAACAATGGACGGTGTTGCCCCTATTAAGCGAACAGAGGACAATCGAGAGTGAAGTTAATGTATACATTGTAAACTTCATCATATGAAACGTTGACATACTATTTGATATAGATGCAATGTCTCAAAGGAAAATAGTTTGATTATTTAGCAATACATGTCACAAACACATACATCATTTCAAAAGTAGTTTTTATATATTCATCCCTTCCTTTTTCTATTATTACAGTACCATAGGAAATAAGCTATTTTTGTCTATTCACTACTACTATGAAAGAAAAAAACAAATCAATATTTCTTATATCGTTCAATGCTCATGATCAGCAGAGTAACTAAAATCATTCTGCACCAAGAACAGAACATCCGATGGATCTAGCCATAATATTGGTATATTACGGAGACTAGCACTCGATTTATAAGATTATTTTATCAATAACTCATCTGGAACAAGCATAGAGGATGAAATGTTAAGACTAAAAGCATTAATGTACTTATTTCACTACTTTTCGTTGATTATTATGAGTAAAAGTACAAAATGCAAATACTTTGATAGAGCCGATGCCTCAAGGTTCCAATGTCAATGAATCGGTATTTCCAGTGAATCTCAATATCATTGTTTAATTGTTGACCTCGACACTACATATGTCTAAATATATCTTATCCTAGTCTTTAAGCAGTTAATAATAAATTCAAATAATCAGTTTATAATTCATTTTTTAATTGAAAACAACTAGTCTAAACGCTGCTTGTTTTCTCTATATAACAGACCTCGAAATCAGGCCAAGAATTTAATCGCTCATATCCGTTCGACCTAGTGCAACTCAGAATGATACTTTTTAAAGTATATTTCTACCCGATGAAACTACACAATCACTGCAGTCATTTATTAGAACATTATGAAAAGTTTATTATTATAGTAATTGCAAGTGGAATTATTTATTGAACCGAAAGAACAAGCTATGTTCGTAGAAGCTCCAATTTCTTGAAAACTATCATTTATTAATATAAACTTTCACAAGTAAAATACTCGTTGATCAATTTCAAAGGGTCAGATCGGTTATTATTTTTAGTTTCAATGTTAATTTCACTGCACACTTGACACTCTTTCACTTCAGTAACCTTCATGTCATTTAATGCAGTTGATAGTGCACTCGACCTTGTATGTGAATGAAGAATGTCATTGAATCGAATAAATGCTCTGCTTCTATTTATTGATTAAATGAAACTTCCAAAAAGTTTGCATAATAAAGGTTTCTGATTGTTATTTTTTCTCCTCTAAATTTGATTTTTCAGTTTTAAAGATAGGTTCAATTGATTTTAGTCTTTTTTTGAAAATTGATTACGAAAGATGAAAATCAAATGAAATCTATCTTTAAATTTAAAAAATCATAATAAGATTATTTTATTTTCTTACGTGAGAAATATCTCTTGAAAAAGGAATAAAATTCGAGTCAGACGAACCATTTTGAGGTCTGCTACTCTCATAATTAGTTTCACTAACACTCCTATTGTTGATTAACAGATACTTACGATGAAAAGCTCCTAACTGTTTAACCGCTTTTTTCAACAAATCTAGTGGATTATAGGTAAACAACGATGCTAACTACGAATATCAATACGAGACCGATAGCTAAGACTACAGAGACTCATTTTCTGGAAAATCAGTTTTTCCTAACGAAAAACTTTTGTGATCCGAGGAGATTGTAGAGCACATCAAGGTGACTATAAAACAGTATATTTTTTCGCTCAGAAACCATTACTAAGACCACCAGAAGCATAATCCTTTCGTTCCTCTCCTGACTTTTATAGAAAAAAAATGTCCTTGTTTTTTTTCTCACTTTTTCAAAGAAATGTGTTTGAAAGATAAATATCACTCGCCCGCCCTTCCGAGAAAACTATCCGAACTGATACCCGCCGTTTTAGTCCACATTAGCTTCACAAGGATGTCTCGGTGAAACTAAAGAAATCTTAAAAGAGTTCGACCCATGAAGTCTCTCTGGAGCCAAGTTCATCTGATGACTCTAGAAATAACTTGAAAGTTTCAGCTGAAAAGAATGTTCTTTTGTCGAGATATTGAATTTTCAAGTAAACTCGATTTTTGTGCAAATGAAAATTTTTTTTGAAATTCAATATCTCGACGGAGGAACATTCTTTTACGCTGAAACTTTTAGAATATTCCCAGAGTCGTCAAATCTATCTGCAGGCAAAATTTCAAGTTGAAATTTCGTTATTTGATTTTTCGTTAAATACCTAAAACTCAGTAAAACGGTTCTAACTTAGCTTTAGAGGCTCATAGGCATGAGCCTGTTTAGAATCTCTCTAGTCTTACCAAATCCTCCTTGTGAACCCAACATGAACTCCGACGACAGATAACAGTTCAGGTAGTTCCCTCGTTAAGATGAGTATGGATATGTGTGGTCAGATGAACTTCACACACCAGTGGCGAATTAAGAGGGAGAAGGCACTGGGCGGTCATCATCAGATTTCCAGCATCAAAAATCAAATTGTGTCAGTGAAATAAAGATTTTATTTTCTAACTTCCGATCGATTTCTAAAAATTTTCATTGATATGTGTTCTTAAATATCGCATAAACATTTAAAGACATTTTAATTCTATTGAAAAACAAACCTACTTTGACTAGCTGTACTAATTGTATTATTTTGTTGAATAGTTGTCGCTGGTTTGATATGTATAAGTGGTGGTGGTTTATCCAGTGATTTTTTTGTTAACATTGAATGATAATATCGAACGGAATTTTCTGTATGAACAGCAATATGAAATGGACTTAATGAAACATGTTGTAATGCACCTGGTAATAAACCAGTTGGATCAATTTCATGACGTAAATTTGTTGTTAGTTGTACAAGATTACAACACATATTAATAAAACGTTTTGTTGATGATAAACGTAATGTTTCTTCAAAATCAGCATCAGTTAAATTTAAATCACTTGTATTAAAATTTGCTGTTAAATCATCTGTAAATGTTTGATTCCATTGTTGTAAAATTGGATTTAGTGATTTACGATAACGTTTTGTTGAATTATTTGAACGTATTTCATTATTATTATTATTACTATTATTATTATTATTATTATTATTATTACTGTTATTATTATTATTATTATGATTTATATTTGATTTATTTAATGAACGATTTGGTCTTGCAACACGTTTAGCATTTCGATGATCAACTATATTTCCATTTGAAAAACGTGAACATAATAATGCTTTACCATTTTCTTTTATTGTAACTATACAATTAAATGGACAATCACGACCTTGACAATAAAAATATGAACGTAATAAATAACTATTTGCTGTATCTAAACGTCGACCATAATTTTTACTTGATGCACATATACCACAATGTGGATTATATTTTTTAACAAATGGTAATACTATAGATAACCATTCCATATCACGACGTCGAATAGGTTTTCCTGTTGATGATGAAACTGCATTAGAATTTGTATTATCATCATTTGTTGATGTTGTTGTTGTTGATAAACGTCCATCATTATCAACTAATATTGGAAGACCTAATTTTGATAATTTTCGTTCATTTTCTTTTTGATAAAATATACGTCGCATTTCCAATAAACGATTGACATCATCTGGACTTATAATGAATTGATCTTTGAAAGACAGGACAAAAAAAAAGAAATAAAGAAGTTCTTTCTTGGCATTAAGAGAACTTTTTATTTCGTAAACTAATCTTTTTCAGTTGATTACAAAGATATTATTTTATTCTATTTATTTTGGAACACATTTCTGCATCATCATCATCCAGAAATACAATAAGAAAGTAGCTCATATATTATAGTGGGATGTGGATCTGTAGTGTGAGGGAGAAGGCTCCCAATTTTTACTCTTATACTTCAATACTCTTGTTAGATTGTGTTTCATAAAATTATCTTTTTCCTTTGATTGGATAACTAGAAATAGAATGCCGATAATGTAATGATATTTTTACATGGTAAATTTCTTCTCGAAATTGAAGGTCCTGGATCTTCAATTATGTTTCATTATTTCTAATTAAAAAGGTTTCATTAGAAAAGCAAAGCGATTTTATAGATTTAACAAATGATTCCTAGAGTTTTAGAAATCCAGAAATAATATTGCTCAGTCTTTTGAGATTCCCAGCTCGATGTTCTGAAAACTATTCTCCATATCAGCAAAGAATGTACTCGATTGTTTGTTGCATAACTTGGCAAAACTGATAGCTATCGAGCTTGGGTTCTCGCCTTTAGAAAGAGACTAAGTGGGAGTACAAGTCTATTTGAGAATCAAAATACTTGGAAAGTTTTCTATGGGATTCCAGGAATTGTTTTTGGAAAATCACTGTCTGATTTACTTGATTAGCTGTGTTTTCAATTTCAATTTAGCCATATTGTACTCCAATGTTTGCTTTATAAACCTCAAATCTTTTAGGCGTTTTCAAACTCTCCTTAAAAACTTATGATTATTTTTACTGAATTTTCGATACTTTCCTAAATATTTACCGGAAAATGAAATTATGGAATTTCGACCTGAAAATTTGCCCATAGAATATCCTAGCTAGTCAAGCGAATCCGTCAGTGATTTTCCAAAAAAATCTTTTAAACCCTCTAGAAAACTTTTCAAGTATTTTGATTCTCAGGTAGACTTGTGCCTCCACTCATGCTCTTTCTAACGACGAAAACCCGAGCTCAATAGCTATCAGTGTTGCCGAGTTATTCTACAAACAACTGAGTCCATTCTTTTTTTGAAATGGATAACAGGGATACTTTAATGGAAATATCCTAATTAAAATTACAGCTTTTCGAGAAAAACTATTAATTAAAGAAGGATCTTCTATTGTCCACAAGGGATCTGGAGTCAACTCATCCTACTTTAAACTAAAGATTTACACCATAAGATTTTTCCGTGCCCTGTCTGAGAAAAATTCTCTAACATTTATCCTGCAAACCGGCTACTTTAAACTTCAACCATTAATACCAACATTGGTATAAAATTTTACAAATCGTTTCAGCAATATTTCTAGCTACCCAATCTTGAATTTGTATTGATTCCCTCCATGTCATATACTATTTTTTAGTGGCTTCGGATCGTCGAGAAGACGACTAATGACGTAGCCTCTGCTCATATATATATACGAGCTTCATATCTAAATAATTAAACAAATCTATCTCAATAGACTAATTTTCTAAGATTTTACCATCATTGCTGGATAGTTCTATCAGTTTCTTAAAGGCTTCGTTTATACAGCATGTAATATCTCGTCTAATTGAGTACTATTCGTGGCAAAATTTCGTATTTGACATGAAATTCTGATTGAACAAGTCTCTAAAAGAACTTGTTATTGATTCAATCGCAACCACATATCGAATACGAATTTCCATTACAAATAATACTTCTAAGTAGCTGAATGATTAGCTTGCAAATTTGTGTCATTCAACCCTACGACCAGAATAATAACAACAGATCAACAAACAAAAAAAACTTATCGCAAATATATGTATCATTTGATCACTTTTTTTTATATTAAATAAAGAATATATCTAAGATGAATACGATGTGATTTGAAATCAAGATAATATCCACTGAGATTTTATTCTTATCTTCATATTCGTTATATATATATATATTTATGTTTGGAATGTCAAATGAAAACAAATATGGAACTATTCTTTCAGATAAAGAAAAAAAAAATTTTTTTTTTTTTAAATAAATTTAATTCTTATTATTTCTACAATGGCCAACTAATCCGCTTGAAACCGGAAAAGAGGCACTCACATGAAGTCGGTAAAATAACACGAAGTGGTATAGGTAGATTGTTGCCATTTGTAGTTGTCGTAGTTGTTAGAACTGTTGAAGATGATGAAGTTGGCAAATCAGCTTCTACTTCAACTTCACCATCAACTTCCATCTAAAATATCGATATATGGATTTTCTCACATATCTTACCTCGTTCTATCTTTTACTATTTTTCTCTCTTAACATTGATTTAGTCAAATTTTCTTTTTTTTTTTTTTTTGTGTAAACTAAACAAATTTATTTCATGTTTAGGCATACATATTTATATATATATATATATATATAGATATCAAGAAACAATGACTGCAATACACACAGTTAAACCAAAAGAAAAATCAAAAAGAAAAAAAGTGACAGTCGTAGTTTGTCAATCGAAAAAACGAAGGATACTGGGCAAAAAAAAATACCAAACAAGAACTTTATAGAAGAGTTAAACGCGAAAAAGAAAACAAATATGTCGACAATTCTTTTTTTTTGTTTGTTTGTTTGTTTGTTTCAATAATCTTCAATACTATCTACACATGCAAATATATATAAAACAAAACTAAATGAATGAACAAATAGATAGATACACGCACACACACACACACGCTTATACATAAATTTTTTTTTCTTTTTCACATCGTCATCAAAATAAAGAGAAACGGAACAACAGAACAAAAAAGAAAAATTTATTAATACATATATAATGTGCAAAGTATAGTTAAATTTCATATTTCTTTTTCAAAATAAAAGACAAAATACACAAAAAAAAAACCTCCAAAGTTAAATTTGTTGTTGAATCATTCTTTTTAAATCTAAATAATAAAAAAAAAAAAAAAATCTTTTAAAATCAAAGAAATTTTTAATGAAAACATACGAGCAAATTGAACAGAACATGCATGTAAACTATCACGCGCTAAATCAAGTTGTTTTTGTAATAGAATTGATGTTGTTTGTAAGTGTTGATTAAGAAAATTCATTTCATTACCCATCATTTGTAGAACTTTTGAAAGCTAAAAAATTCAATTTTTTTGATTCATTCATAAGAGAACATTCTATAAGCTAACTAGACATAAATCCTTATAAAATTACAAGGAATTCATATTCGTGTCTTTGATTGACATTCGAAATGAAAAATTATTATTGTGCTTAGAGTACAGATAGAACAGGTCTGTATAAAATTCGGACTAGTCTTGTGTTATAGTAACAAATAACTCGGGCGATTTTCCTTATATCATTATTTTAGTGTATGTTGAAATTTTCTTCGTCATCATATTCCTTTCGTTCTATGGAATATTTCATTATGTCATACGTATGATCGTTTCTGTTATCTCTTCTTTCATTGAACGAAGACGTTGTCTTTATTTTTCATGTATTCAATAAAACTAGATATTCATCTTAACATCAACATGTGATAGGTCTAGACCGACCAATCGTCGGCACCGGCTCGGAAAATGATTGAGATACAAAAATGTCAAACTATGGGTCTGAATCGTTTAAACTATTGAAATTAAACGAAGTCCTTTCATAAGTCTAATTCATGTACCGATGAGGAAAACTTCGTCAAAATGATAAATCGCTTTTGAGATGAGTTTTAATACATGAAATAGACTCTATTGAAACTAAAGAAAATCGAAAAGGATTTGTGTCTATAAGTTTTTCTTGTTTAGTTCTGGTCATTTGAATGGTTTTTTTTTGTTGAAAGAAAATCGATTTTCGAATTTCTTTTTAAAATGCCAATCACTATTTTTTGAATAACTTTCGATATTTCCTAGCTATCGAAGTCGAATTTTCACCATTAAATAATATATTTCTACAAGTTTTCATAGCAACCTATGTTCAAATTACACCAAAATGTAGCCTGAAGGGTACTGTAACCTCCCCATATAAGTGTTCGATTGTTTCACTCTCACTCTAAACTCATACTTCAAGAGAAGTTTTCTGAAATATAATAATTTTATGGACAATATGATTTACTCTAGGCTGTATTTTTATATAATTTGAGCATAGGTTGCTACGAAAACTCGTAGAAATATGCAACAGAAGAAATGTTCATTTGCAAATCTCCTTGAAACGTAATGAATATTACATAGATAGATGTTCCTCCCCCTCCCGCCATTGCTCTAGGTAATGAAACTAGGAACCATCGTGAGTTATTCAAAAAATGATGTTTGGCATTTAAAAAAAAAATCTGACAAAAGTATCTCCTCTCGTAAGACATAATTATACCACAAAACATTGGTTTTTTCCTACAACACAAAATTTTCAATTGTGTTATCTGAGAATAGAAAACAAAATATTTGCGCCATGAACTAGTTTCATTGAAATTTTTATTTAAATAAAATTCAAATTTGAGGATAATCTAAAGTAGAACACGGTATTTTGTTGAAAAAATATCACAGAAATTGTCATAACTCAACATGAGACACCTATGATCACGAATATTTGTAGATTTTCTCTCATCTCAAAAGAACTAACGTAAGAAGATAAGACTCATCATAAAAGTAATTTACCACTTAGTGAAGTTCTCTAATGAAATAAGTAGATCATCTTGACTAGTATTTATCATTAAAATGCTATGCAATGAAAAAAACTTTTTTTTTGTTCATTTCTGAATCGATTCAACTATCGGATTGATATTCATAGAAGTTTCAGCCAAAAACAAACAAATCGTGCTTGAGATGTTCTGTTTCTAAAAACCAATGGATTTACAACAAGAGAGCATAGTAATCTAGTCTACTTGTAAATTGAATATCTCCATAAAGACATGTTCATTTTTATTGAAACTTTCAAGACTATCAAATCTTCCCTATAAAGAAAAGCTTTTTATTTTGAGTTTTTCGAAAATATTTTTGTCTGAGTAAATATTCTTTAAAATCTTTCTGGGTGTTACTGAGATCTACTTGTCGAAGAACATTCAACATTTGGACATATTTTCTTGTAAAGTTTCTTTTGTAAACGATGAATTTCAATGTCTATTTCGATTGACTTACATCATCCGAACTTTCTTCCATATGTTGCATTGCAACAGCTTGTTGTGGAAATATCCCCGATGCTGCTGTTTTAATAATTGTCTGCGGTTGTGATTGTTGTTGTTGTTGTTGTTGTTTATTTCGATTTTTTTTACTTGATTTACTACTCGATGATGAATGACTTGTTTGTACTAATTTTGTTGTATCAATAATATCTAAACGATTTTTTTTATTTGGTGATAATGGTCCATTAATTGTTTGTCCTGTATGATCATCTGATGAACGTATACGTTTATTTGATGTTGGTGATGTAAAATGACCTATAGAATTTGTTATTTGATGATTAAGTAAAATATTTTCTGGTAATGTAACAGAAAATTGTGGATTTGAATCTTGTTCATGTTTAAAAAGTAAATTTTCAATTTCATTATTTGTATTTGTATGTGATGATTGTAAACCATTAACAATAAGTGTTGATGATGTTCGACGATTTATTGTTGATGTATTATTTGCTGATTCAGTCATACGACGTTTTTCTAAACGTGCCATACGTAATAATGGTTTTCGATCAACTGGTGATGCTATACGATGAGTTTTACGTAAATGATCACTTAAATTAACAACCCATGTATCACAATTAGGACATCTAAGAAATAAATAAAATTTCATTTTTTTTTTGTTTTTTTGAAGAATTTTTTTTGTTTGATATACCGTAAACGTGTTTCATAATCATTTGGATGTGTTTGATTATTAGTATTTGATTCATCATTTGAAGATGATCGTTGTTGTTGATTTGATGAATTTAATTGAGATTGTGACGATGATGCAACTGATTGTTGTTGTAATGTTGATTGATCATCAATTTGATTATTATTATTACTTGGTTGAAATGTAAATGTTGTTGGTAATGATGTTGCTAATGGAACATCAGGCATAAGTGATTGAGAAAAATGAACCATAATTTTCTTTTCTTTTTTTGTCTTAATAATGATTATTCATAAAAATAATCTGAATTTTAATTAAAAGGAGATTTTAAAAAAATTAAGTTTATATTAATTATCTTACAACGATTATTTCCATCAGACTCATTACATCACATGTGAATCATTACAAAAAAATATGTTCAACATGAAAAAAAAAGTTTTCCATCATATGGAAAATATCGTTGTATGATTTAAAGGAAAGGAGAAAAAAAAGTAGTTTTTAGATTTAGGATCTTAGGTTTTGTTCCATTTTTTTTTTTTGTTTTAATGTGTTTTTTTTGGAATAGATTAATGAATATATATATACATATATATAGGAGTGAGAATGCTTTAGTGAATAACTAATTGGTTTTGAATAAGTTATTAATATTCAACGACGAACAACTATAGCCAGAAGTTTTTTTTCAGCCATATACAAATTGATCCTCCATGTGAAGAATTTATTATTTTTTTTAATGAAAATATTTTTTTTTTGACTTGATTTTTATTTAATAAAATATTTTTATTATGAGTGATTAAAATAAAAATAAAAATAAAATTTATAGAAAAGAATGTAAAAAATGTATGAAATATAGATGTCACTAGGTGATGAATAAGCTCTTTTTTTTTAGGGATGTGAGACTTAATCGGTTGCTTTTTTTTCTGTTAGAATCTATCGTTGATATATATTTTGAATATAGGATGGAGAATAATACTGAAGAAAATTTCATATGATGCCAAAAACATTCAATTTTCTTTATTTTTGATTAAAGATTGACAGGTTCAGTTCTAGTTTGAATCTATTGAAAACATTCTCTGATCTGAATTGATTTATTTCAACAGTTCAGCTCCTGGAGCTACTCTGTTCGAATAATTTTCTTTTTTGTATCTTGTGAGAAAAGCATTTCCGGATATAAAAAAACTTTTGTTTCGTTTTTGAGAATGACGCTTCCGTTTATACGAAACCATTGTTATGTCACTGAAATGTTGCTCCCAAAACAGAACAAAATTTGTCAAACAGATCAGTTTCTATGGGAGCAACTCTTTTGTTTATTTGATTTGAACAGTGGATCGATCACTATTTTTTCGATGCATTTCTGGAGGGCATCAAACCCACATTTTATAAATATGTATTCCATTAGTTTTTGAATAACTCTAAAACGCAATGTAGCTAGAGATCTGCGGTTTTCACTATTCGAAAGATCAAAGTTGGGAGCGTGAATCTATTTTAATGTTTGATGAATCAGTTCATAAAAGTGCTTGGTACCTATTAGTGGCGGGGCCAGAAAAAAATTTCTACCGGGAAATTCAACCTTTGTTTGAAGCTGAAAAGTAGGTATTTTCTTCGACTATCATTTTGAATAGTCTCATTTCTGAATGAAACTGAAAAATTTCTGAAGAAGGTTGAGCCCCTTCTGGTTCCATCAGCAGCATCTGTGTCTTGAAAGTTGATTGGTGGAGATCGTAGTAACATGTTTCTTTTTCGGATATTCAATCTCGAAAGACAACTGATTTTTTAAAGCTTATTTTAATGATTTTAGATAAGTTTATTGTAAAATGATAAATATATACCTTGTTAAACAGATTGAATTTTACATAGATTAATGTTGCCTGTGTTAGTCTTTCGGATGGTGAAAACTATAAGTTTCTAGATCTTTACTTTCTGGAATTATTCAAAAAACATAATAGAGCACATTATATTTCTAAATGAACAGATTATGAAGAGTCTGTTATTTAAATAATTATCTTTTCAGTAATTATTTATAAAGAATATATGGTTTTAACTCATTTCATAGAACAAATTTTCATCGTCATTAAATAAATTATAGAATACATCAATAAATAAAATAAAGAAAATTAATGAAAGAGAATTTTCTAACAATAGATATTTCACTTTATCGGTAGTTGATGATAACATCACGCTATAAACTTTGTGTAAGTCAAATATTATCTTCGAGTATTTTTGAAAATTTAGATAATATTATACCGAGTGTCTTGAAAATCATCTTTCAACAAAGAATTTGAATATCTCTATTAGACTTTAATCAAATCCGCTAAGTTTTTTTGTCTGATGAGAAAGGGAAGAACGAAATTTTTATTCTTATGAGAGGTATTCATAAGTAATGTTGAAAGCTATCGATTTTGACTAAAATTTTGAAAACTTCTTATCTAAAAAGACGCTATACAAGGTGTCAGAAATACAAAATTTTTCTCCTAAAAATTCATACCACAGATATAAAAACACATATATTCTTGATCAGCTCGTCGCGTTCTATCTAACCATATATAAGAAAAATTCTGCTTTAATTTTGCATTTCCGGCATCTTACAAAGATTCTAGAATTTCCTACATATGATAATCTCATTATGAACGTTGTATACGTTCAGGTTTAGGTCAAAATTCGATAATAAATTTTCTTTGAAAATGTCGAGCCCTATCAAAGGAAGTAGCGAAGTCAGACTTCTATGGGTTTTCGAACTTCAAAGGTTTTTTGCCGAATTTTTCCGAACATTTTTTTACTCTTTGAGATTTTCTGCTTGTTTTTGGATTATCTTCGATTAACATCCGTTTCTTACTTGATGAATTCTACGAAAGTAAATTCAGTACAAATTGAACAGCTCGGTTAACACGAACCTTCTGTTCTAGCACCTTTTTTGGAGATATATTTGTATATGTATGATCAAGTTTCAATGAAAACATAGTCATTCATTATAGTATAGAATCCTGTTTAGTTTTATTTTATTTTCATCTATAGACAAAAATATTGGAAAAAGGTCCAATAATTTTGTATCTTTTTTTGTTTGTTTGTCGTATTTTGGAAATATATGAGAGACGAAAAAAGACTAATTAACATGAAAAAGAAAAACATTATACAAAGGCTAAATCACATTAGAAAAGACAACATAATATAAATTGTTCGTTTAATTGAAATAAAAACCTCGTTCTTTACATGCTGTCATTAAACGAAGTTTAAGAATTTCTTCACCTGAATAATCCGGCAATTTGAGATAATGATAACAAGTATTTACGGATGGATATGAATTATCATCAGCTTCAACTTTACGTGCTACAGATAAACGTGGTCGAAGATTAGCAAGACCTAAAGATTATTTGTTTTAATATTCAAACGTTATCATAAAACTAAAACAAACCTCCTGGTGGTAATGATGAACAACCAGTAATAAATTGAACGACAGATTTTCGTTCAAGTCCATCGAGTGCTAACATTACATTAAGAAATTTTGTAAATCCAGCACTAAAGAAAACAATAAAATAAAATCAATAAATAATAATTTATTTTTTCTTTTTGATTTATTTTTTTTCAATAATTAAAAACCTTTCTCTTGTAAATCCATGACTAGGTTCAATATATGTCAATAAATCATCTAATGTCCATGATGGCCATTGATTACCACAAAGAACTAATTGTAATTCATGTGGATTAAAACATTGTAAATGATCAAGAGAAAATACTTGATTAAATCCATCTAGAAATAGATGTATTAAAATATAATTTAGAAACAAAAATTCAAATATTTTTGTTTTCAAAAAAATATACTTCGAAATGCATCCATTTGATGTCGAATACCATCACGAAGAATAAATTGAAGTGATAAATCAACATATTGATCAATATTATCAATAGTTACATCCTAAATAAAACAAAACAAAAAAAATAAATAAATAAAATAAATTTATTTATCTATAAAGGATGGTGCATAAGAGGTCAAATCGATCTACTAGTACTTCTTTTGATCAATTCATCTATCTCATTTGATTGTCCTTTTTCAAATGTTACAAAATCATATATTTTCTAAAGTCAAAAAAAAAATTCCTAAGCATAGTTTAAACAATATTCAGAAGATTTCGATTAGAAAAAGTTCAAATTGAGTCAAAACTAATATGATATCCGTAATCAGCATGAAATTTTGAATTGATCTAAGTGCGATTTAAAGAAATTCTATAACTTTTTTGTTTTCGTTGAAAAATTTTGCCCGTGATTTTCTTCAGGTACCAGACAAAAATCGAACTCAATGAAAATCTCGATTTTATTTTCTAGGCATCTCTCATTTTGCTATCTAATAGCTTTTAACAACTTTCAAGGTTTATGTGTAATGTGCAAATAATGTTTTGATGTAATTGATTATTCGTCTGGGACCATAGACAAAACTTTTCGACGATAAAAAAAGTTTCAGAATTCCTTTAAATTGCACTTAGGCCAACTCAGAATTTTATGCTGATTCTGAATATCATATTAGTTTTGACTCAAATTGAACTTTTTCTAATCAAAATCTTCTAAATATTGATTAAAAAAAGATATAAAATCGCTCTTGGAGAATAGGATGCTTAGGAGATTTTTTTGATTTCGGAGAATATATGATTTTGTAGACTATCACATGAGCAATACCATAGTTTTGGTCTTTTCAATTTTTAAATTAAAATATTTGTTGAAAGATAAGTGTAGATGATAAATATGGTACATATGTTACCAGTACATCAGACTTATATTATCTCGTTAAATTAAGCAATCAATTAGTGATTTAAATATAAAATTGAAACACCATCAAAGAGTTGCTAAATATTTTGTCTTGCCTGCTTATTCTCAAATTGAATCCACCATAATGCGATGGATTATTAAAATAATGACCTAAAATGTATTATTTTCTTGATAGCTTTTAGATTTCAAAATTCGATTAAGACCTCATGAAACTAGTACGAAAATATTAGTCTCAACATGCTTGTTCTATTGATATATGATTCAGTGAGATTGGTCAAGTAAAGTACTAGAATGCGCTGATTTGATCTCTTATGATATGCCCCAACGTCTCCTGTCTTACAATATGTGATCCATTTGGAATTAATTCAACTGATTGATATCCATAAGTATTCGATGGTGGTGAATAAACAAAAGTTAAACTAAATATAAATAATAATAATAATAATAATAAATCAATCCGAAATTCAAATTTCAAAATACAAACCATAAATGTTCAATATCAACAGGTTCATGTAGATTATTTTCAATTTTTAATAATTGACATAGAAATTTTTTTTCTTCATTTGTTTTATTTTCATCATTATTAATTTTATTTCGTTTTTCAATTAATTGTAAAAGTTTTTTAAAAAAATTTCCTCGTAATGGTTCAATCATAATTAAATCATTTAAATCAAGTATACCATCATACCATATATCATTATTAGATTTTGATTTCATACATAAAAGTTTTAAAAATGATATTGATAATGGCATATCAATTAAATATTTATCTAATAAACATTTAGCAAATAAAATACCCATTAATGAAAAATAATTACAAATATTATTTAATTTTTCATTATCTTGTGAATATGATGCAGGAAAAAGACCTTCTAATTTTCTAACATAATCTGTTTGATTATGTTCATAATCATCATGATGCCACCATAAACCAAGTGAATATTTTTGTAATTCATTTGAAATCATTGCATAAAATTCTAATGTTGGTCCATCACCAGTTCCTTCTTCATTTAAAAATTGTATTTCTAATTTTGATTTTAATTTAGCATGATAATGAAATAAATTCATTGCATCACGTAAAATATTTTCACGATCAATTGAAATAGCACGGTCAATTTTTAAACGACCAAAACGAAAATCATGTAAAGAATTTTCATTTGATAAACGTGAACGTGAATGATTTGTATTACGTATTGTACGTATTAATTCTTCACGTCGTTCTTGTAACCATACTATTGAACGTGATGTACCAAAACTTGTTGTACGAAAATATAATTGACGAGTTTCAAATGGATATAAAAATTTATATGAATGTATTAAACATGATGTCCATGATGGTAAACTTGATGATGCTATAAGAATTGAATCTTGAATTTGTTGTAATAATTTATTATTTAATTTTTTTGAATAAAAATAATTATCAAATGAAAAATTTTCATTAAAATGTGGATTACTATGAATATAATTTATAGATAAATAATATAATTGACGAAGTAATTTAAGTATATCTTCAATTGTACAAATATCTTGAAGATTATTTGATGAATCAAAGAGATTTTCATTTTTCAATTGAATTGTCTAGAATAAATAAAGCGAATTTTGGAAAATCGAAAAGCAAAAAACAAAAAAACAAAATCATTTTATTACATTTGATTTGGATTGTTCATGAGATTTTTCAGTATAGATTATCCTAAAAATAAAAGATAGACATTCAAATGAATGTATAACTCACAACAAATGAACAATCTTCAATTTTGTTTAGGGAGATCTTCCTTAGAGCGCTGCGAGTCCTTCCAGATCCGGACGAGGTTGGATCCGGGCTCAGATCCAAAGCTTTATTTTTTTTGTCGGGCTCAGTAAGACGTTTTTGTGGGTCCGCTGCTCCTCAGCTGAAAAATACAGCAACAAGATATAACTGTACAGTGAACTTATGGCCTTGAGAAGAATCTTTCTAACTTCATCACTATACAAGATATAGAGCTCGGAGTGGTTTCAAATTAAAGCCAATAGCCTTGCGCAGTTTTTTGTCTGAATAAAATCTTGAAATTCGATTCCATTAATTGTTTATAATCATTTTAATATATACCGTGTTAACGTACGCAAAAAAAAGTCATTTGACGGCAGTAAATCTCACTTTTCTTAACTATAAAAAAATCTGGTAGGACAAAAGTTTACTCATATTTAGATCTGTAAAACAAAAAAAAAATAGTATTAGTTATATGTTGAACCAGGTGGAGGTTATTTCAATTTTTTTGATTAAAAATCATGTTCTGAGAAATAACACTAAATAAGTTTAGACATGGATTTTTTTCATTCAAATCGGAGGAAAAAAAAAGTTAAAATGGAATTTTTAAAATATTGAAATTATATAAGAGTGTTTATTCAATACTGATGCAAGCAAAACTAAAACATTTTACAAAAAAACCACGAAAATTTCTTGGAAAACAGGGTAGTAGGATTTTACTAGTTTAGACACCAGTCTCAGATAGAGCGTTGCCATTAGTTTAGACATGCATGTATAGAATTACAGTGAAGACTATGAATGCATGATAAAACTACGATGATAATATTGAATGTGTGTGTATTTCTTGTTTTGGCCCAAGAGAAAAACTAGTGGTTTTTTTTTGTAAGTCCTTTGCATTAAGGCCTATCGACTTCATATTTCTGTTTGCAATCACGATTTACCGAGCTCTATTTGTAGTAAAATATCAGACAAAAGGATTAAATTTTTATTCGATAGTAGAACTTGTTACGCTTAGTGTATGTGTTTGTTTTTCTATTTTAAAATATCAATTAAGAATATGTTGAAATCGAACATAATCATGTTATTTTTTAAAATTGTTTTAGAACTTCTAGATAAATCTGTATAACCTGATGGATACGAGAGAAAATTTTATGAAATCAAAAAAAAAAAAAAAACAATGTTCTAAAGATAAAATCTTCTATCCTTACGTATATGTTGGTTCAAAAATCCGTTTAATACGTTCATTTCGTTGCGATGATGGAAATGGATTAATTAATTGTTGAACATAGTTAAAAATTGTTGAATCACCATCATCCATTTCAATATCAATATCTTTTAACTAAAATATTCAATATATATATTAATAAAAATAACAAAAAAAAAAATATCAAATACAAACTCCTGTTATAGATGGTGATGGTCCTCGAATATATAAAGTCATATTAGCAGCTGTTAATGCATCTGTATTTGATCTTCGTTTAGTTGAAGTTTCTAAAAAAAGAAAAACAATTTTTTTTTCGATTTAAATTAATTTATACAGATGTAGTCCAAAACTCATCGGAGAGTTTTGGACCATTGTGTATAATATTACCTTCTTTTGGTGTCATTGTTGTTGGTACAGGAAAATCTTGTGTTGCATTAATATTTGTTCGACCTGGTCGACCATCAAATGCTGGAAGTAAAACTAAAAATGAACAAAAATAAAATTTTTTTTTGTATTCTAAAATATGATTATTTACCAGAAAATTGTCTTTTTAAAACAAAATCATCATCCCAATTTCGATGTGTTATTTCTTGTTGTTGACCATGAAGTTGTTCTTGTAATTCTTCATTATATTCTTCTTCGTCCTAAAAACAAAAGAAAGAAAAAATTAATTTTGAGAAAAAAACAATTTTGTTTTTTTGTTCTATTGTTACTTCATCTTGTTGTTCTTCATCATCATCATCATCTTCATCATCTTCAACAGGTGCTTCGATTTGTTCATTAGTTAATTTAAGACATTTTAATAATGTTTGTTCATCATCTTCATCATCGGTTGTTGTTATTTCATCAGTTTGTTTTTGTTGTTGATCAGATAGATTTGTTGATTCTTCAATTCGAATTGTTTCATCATCAATAATTGGTATATCAGCTATATTTATTGTTGTTGTTGGTGGTGGTGTTGTTAAAATATTTAATGATGAAATATTTGGAACACTTGAATTCGTATCATTTTCTAATCTATTGGATTTTTTGCAAGAATGAAAAATAAAATAGAATTAAAATGAAAAGAAAATTAATAAAAACATACAATGTAATTCGTTGATCAGGACATTCATTTGTAGCATTTTTCTTATTGTTTTCTTCAGTAACAGTACATAGAGGTTCTACTAAAAGTTAAAAGAAAATGATTAAGTATTAAGTTTTAATCTTAATTTTTATTATTAAAAATTGAAAATTAATGAAATATTAAATCTCATGATAGGGATCTATGGAATTCATTGAAAATCAAAACTAGTAGCGTAACGGAACTAAGGATGCAACAGTCTCAGATTGATCGGAAGAGATCTACTACGAGAAAATAACTGAATTTTATAAAATATGATTAAACTATTAAGCAGAGATGACCATGACGACGCTGCCACCGTGATGAACATCTATGCTATGAGAACTGAGTTTTTCTTAAATAAAAAAAAAACGAACTCAAGAATTTCGACAAACCTCCTATAGGTTTGAATCCTGAAAATCTTTAGCCTGTCTTTATAAAATTTAGTTGTTGTCTTGAAACGACCTTCCCAGATCGAAAAAATCGAAATCAATTCAAGATCATCACAGTTTCATCATGGGTTCAGGTGTAACGGAGGTAAAATGCGCTGTTGTCACCAGTAGTACGATGTACCTATGAATAGCGCATCATCACTGTTGCATTCCTAAACTAGATGGGGGCTAATCCTCCAACTACATTACAAATCATCGAAATTGGTAAAAAAATGGGCTTGCGTCTCATCTATAAGGTCTTCGTTCGCTTGAACATTTTTTAACCTTTAGCTATTGTTGAGAACCCCGAAATTGCATGGCATCCAAAAAGAGTCTTCCAACAAGTTTTTTTTCTTATATCCGATCAACATTAGGAAGGACTAGTGCGATTTATTTTTCTAGATTTGTTGAAATCATGGGATTTTGTCTAGATTAATCTATCGATAGCATACAATAAATTTGAACTGTATCAAAAGAAAGACATAATTCTGAAGTATTAGACCCTATTCTCATTTGGTCTTCGGTTCTAGGTGTTGTTGTTGCTCTTAACAATATAGCTTTATCATGGAACATAGTGAATCTGAGAATAGCTCTTTTTCCTTTTTAATAATACCTGATTCTGTAGTACTGTTAATCGATTGTCTTAATTGAGTTGTTGAACAATTATTATTTATTTCATCTAAAAATGACAAATATATAATCGAATATTCCTTTTTTTTTACAAAAGCAAACCTTTTGAAATAACAAGTATATCATCATCAAGTCCAAGTTGACTATTAGTATTTTTTGTATCTGAATGAATTGGTATAAGATCATGTTCTGATGATGTTTTTGATTCTGTTTGTATTGGTTGTACAAGAACATCGTATTGTTGTGATATTTGATCACAAAATCCTTCCATAAGCTGAAAACAAAAAGAAAAATCGCAAGAGAATTCAATAGTAAAAATAAAAAAAAAAACATGTTTCTGATTTACTTGAATAAAATTATCTGTAGCATGAGGTGATGAAAAAAGATTATCAGCACTTGATGCTTGTTCAGTTGATGAAACTGAATGTGTTATTTCATCATTATTTATATCTGGTGTTGAAATATTTTTACGTTGTGAAATTAAATTAAGTAAATTCGTATCTTCGTTTAATGTTTTATCACTAGTTAAACGTGTAAGAGCTTCTTCAATTACTAATCGTAAATGTTCGGGATCATTTGATTCAAGAACTTAACACACAAAAATACATAAATAAATAAATAAATAAATTTTTAGATAATATCTATTTACCACTTGATAAATCAGTTGGAATTGATGAAAGATCAAATAATATTTGACTTATAGTTGATTGTTCAGATCGATTATCATCTGATCTATTCGAAGAATTTGATGTACTCATACTTGCTAAACGTCGAAGAATATGTGATTGCATTTTACTTGTACGTGTACTAGTTGATGATGTCGAATGAGAATGACTATAAGTTGGTTTTTCACGAGAATTTGTTGAACGATTTCGAGTATCATCACGTGATGAACGAGAACGATTGAATTCAGGTTCTAAAAAAAAACACAGAGAAATTATTCGAGTTTAGTAAATTTTGAAATAAACACATCAAGAGAGCTGTGAATTCACGTTTTGGTGAACCCGACTGAGTCTATATCCGTGTTTAACTTGTTTGATGTAAACTCATCCTCGCGATAGACGATCCTGAATCTTCTATTATGTTCAAGCATATAAAGGTTTCAAGGAAATCTTGTATTGTGTTCTATATATACTTTTTCATAATTTTCAATTTAAAAGAACCAATACGATTTTGAGGATTTGGGATGGGATTTTTAAAGTAAGCTAAGCATATTTTCATGTGAATATACTAAATAAAGTTTCAATTTTATGAGAAATTAATCATAGATGGAACCGGTCCAGTTTTTTCAAGACCGGTACTGGTACCAATCTACTGGGTTTTTGCTGGTCTATCAGTATGAACTGGTACAGTGAAAATAGATCGATTCTTGCAATGAAATTTCTTTTAAGAGTAAACTCTCCTAAGTCTACAACTTAGATCATGAACCTGAAATAACTGAAGAGTTGTGTGGAAATATTTAATATGTGGTTTTTGGTTCAAGAAAAAAATATCAATGCTAATATCAATCTATTATTATTGTCAATAAAGATAGTGCATGCTTTGTTATGCTAGAATGTTGGAAACAATGAATATATTTTAATAATACGACAAAATCATATTTGATGTGTTGGTATTACGATTACTTTTATTTTTGAATAGAAATATTAGCATACAATTTTTGAGATATTCCAGATTCGTGATCTAAGTTGATAACTTGAAAGAGTTCACTATCACAAAAGAAATTTTCATTGTAAGAATCGATCTATTATAGCTATGCCGGTAGACCCGTCGATCGGCCGATCTAAAATCCGAACCGATCAGTTTCATCTATGGAATTAATTCATTAAGAAGGAAGAATACTCCTGCCGTTAAGCTACCTAGCCGCAAATTCGATAGCCCGATATCTTCCCTACTATTATGACTAGCTGTAGCTCTGGATAGAAGATCAGTCTGGCGCTTCTCATACGCATCAACTAATCACAGGAGCAGGCATATATCACAACATAGTGAGAATGCTACTGGACGAGTGATCCGAGACAAAAAGTCATTAGTCACTTATTCAGGGTCATTCCATGGCTGATGGTATTAAGGTTTGCACATATTGCTTTATGGATATGTGCCGAACAATTCAGCCATCCCGTCATGGCAGCCAATTAATTCATTAAGAGCAGTCTTCTATTACGGAAAAGAGTTTAGTAGACACTCTTTCCTTGGATCAGCTGATTTTTTTTTTGTATAGATATAATGAAAATTTTTATTGTAAAATGAACTAAGTATTCGAAACTATCATTAACTTATTTTTCATAGAAGACTATGTAACTTCAATTCTATAGATCATTTTTAAAACAATATTAATCTTACTTGAACGAATATCAATAGCTGAAAGTACTTGTCCATAAACTTCAAATCCAGAAATACAAACTGAACTACGAGAAGATTTTTGATGAATACGTATATAACGAAAACCTGTTGAATTTTCAGTTAAATTTTTAACTATCCATGTTGCTGTTGATGAATTTATATCATTAACTAATGATGTTTCACATGGTAGAAAATGTGAAGTATCTTTTGATATTTGAAATAATAAATTTTTTGTCCAATTTGTATTACCATCTGTTATATGTCTTAATGTAAAATGTGTTGGAATAATAAATAAACCTAAATCAATTATAATCCAACTAAAATTATAATTTGTATCGTTATTATCATCTATTGATGATGTATATGAAATTATATCAGATAATTGTTGAGATGAATAATTATTATCAGAACAACTAACTGAAAAACAATAAAATTAATTAATTAATTCATAAAAAAAAGTAAACATAGTTATTTAAATGAAATAGAATTGATACCTGAAATAAGTCCAGTTGAACATGGATTTGTGTAATTGGATACAGTTTTACCATTAGTACCAATCCAATATAAAATTCCATTTTGATCAAAATCATTTGTATATGTAAATGTTAGTCGATTATCTAATTTTAATTGTTTAACAAATTCAAGATTACTATGAGGATAATCATACCATTCTTTTAAAACCTATTAAAATAAGATCAAATTTCATCAAATGATAAATCGGTTTTAATATGAGTTTGAACTCATAAGTTATAGAAGATCTATTGAGATTAGTGAAAGTCTAAAAAGATTTGCTTCCATAAATCTTTTATCTTAAGTTATAGCAATGGTAGTGAGTTATTCAACTATTGTGACAAAATTAACTATGGAACTAACGTTTTCTGTGGGATTATTATGAAAAAAGATTGA
The DNA here is from genome assembly GCA_905250125.1 of Rotaria sordida. Classification (NCBI taxonomy): domain Eukaryota; kingdom Metazoa; phylum Rotifera; class Eurotatoria; order Philodinida; family Philodinidae; genus Rotaria; species Rotaria sordida. Next base: position 94,524 of record CAJNOL010000794.1, read on the forward strand.
ATTTAAGGCCACCCTTCCCCTCAAAAATCGATCTCAGGTCAGGTACATTCACATCGCATGAAATTTTCAGGATATGTTGGGGTTGTTAGTAGGGCGACTATAGTAAAATTTTCAGTCCTGTACTATGGCCTGTGAGGAAGATATGCAAAAAACAAGGATTAAAAGATAGCTCATTTCGTCTCTAAAAATTCTCTGTGATCTTTAGTCTATATACTTCAATATAAGAATAACAAAGCTTCATTCAAAAAAACGAGCTCGCAGTTTTGCACGCTCTTTCAAACAAAAAAAAACCTATTGGTTACAATGAAGTTCCTTCGAAAATTCTGGAAGATACGATCGAAAATCTATAAAACGAGAAAAAATGAAAAAAGATTTTCGGTTTTTTTCAAAAACAGCTTATTTCTCGAATAAGGGATAATGAAAATCTTCAAAAATTTTTGGAGAAAACGAGGCGCCGGGGAAAAAATGTTTGCCATTTATGAGAGATTGGATCACTGGCTATCTTTTCCTGTATTTATCTTAATTTCGATCATTTTGAGGAGGAGAAGCGAGGCCTAAGATACCTATCTTTAGCTCCCATTGCAAACTTACCGTAATATATTACAAATAACATCTTTCAGTAGGTTAGAAGTCCCAAACTGAAGCGTATCCTACATAGACCCTTAATTTACAATATGTACAGATCAATCGTGTTTCACATTTCAATCTCGCAGGGATTGCACTAACAGTTTTTATACTATTAATCAGACAGTGTCTAACCAACACTTTTCATTGGGAACAACATCTTTTATGGTTATGTAAAACTTACGTTGAGTTTTATTTTGTTACAACTCATGTGTTCTAAATAGATATGGGCAAGATGCTCTCGATCCCGATGCAGTCGGGATAGGGATCGGAATCATTTTTTGATCGGGACCAAAAAACGACTGTTCGCGGTCATGTCTAATGAAGATGGTAAATCTTGTATTGAACATGAACTTTTTTGAATGATCGTTTACTAAATGTATGATTTGTTCGTTTTCTCTCAGATGTTCTTTACTATCAAAACTTTAAATCAATCAAAAATCTATAGATTATTAATGTTTGACTAATATTACTTTCTAAAGTGAATATACTGATTGTTTTCTTTTTTTGAAATAAAAATCTAAGAAAAGAAATAATTTTCTTAATAAAATCTTTACCATTGATGCAAGAAATGTTTTTAATTGTTCTACTGTTGTTAATGGTTCAATTTTTAATGATTTTCCAGTTCTATCAGTAAATAATTGTTGTTGATTTTTATATTGAATTTGAAAACGAAAACGTTTAGAAAATATTTGTAAACCATAATTAAATGGTGCATCATATAAAAATAATGGTAATTTTTCAATTGATTCTAATATTAATATAAGTTTACGTATAAGAATTTGAAATGCTTGTGGTTGTTCATCCGAAAGAAATATTGAACAAAATAATTTTGCACGTTCATATATATAATCATTTGATGATAAATGATTATTTTGATAAGATAAATCTTGAAAAATTTTCAATAAAATTGATACTAAACCTGATGATGATAATTCATATATAGATAAATTTGTTTTTTCAATAAGAAATTCTTTTAATTTTTCAAATAAATTTTTTAATTTATCAAATGAATTTAAATTTAATTCATTATTTAAATCATTAACAAGTTTTTGAAATTCTATTAATATTGAACGTGTATAATTTTTTGGTGAAAAATTTTTTAAATATTCATTATAAATAAATAATGCTATTTCACTTGTACGTTGTTTTATTTGTTCTTGTTTATTTTTATTAACTGTTACAGTTGTTGAATTATTTGATGATGTTAAAGTTTCAATTGTTGACCATGGTATTGAAAATTCATTATTTAATTGTACATCAGCTTCATGTTTATGATGTGAACGACGATTTGATTCAAAAATAAAACCTGATTGACCATGTTCAAGAATAGTTGCCTTGAAAAACAACAAAAAAAAAATATTTAAAATATAGAATATTTCAATTCATAAATTTTTACAAACTTCTAAATACTTTATCAAAAAAAAAAAAAAACTTTTTATCTGTTTGAGTTATATGACTGATGTTTATTATTGTTATGAACATTTTCTTGATAGATTAACTTCTTATTCTAAATATACTGAAATTCAATAAATACATGTGTGTAGAAAACTCATCGATTTTTCACTACACGTACTTATAACTTGAAAAATGTTGTCAATTAAATTTTGGTTTTAGTTTTTTTATCAAATACACGACGAATTCTTGATATCGTAATCGACAACTGAAATTCCGCGTATGATTGTTCTTGATTTCAAAAATGAGCTCATTTACTAAAAAATTTCTATCACTGAATTTCTTCCAATATTTGAAACAAATACGATGATTATCGGTATGCTATTTCCCTTTAGTAAAAAATTATTTTCTGAAACTTTGAGCTTAGCTATTATTGACGAGAAAAGTTCTCCAACTGATAAATCGCTTTTGAATCGAGACTATGTGCATTATGTGTACCCGAATAAGTTGTGAATGCCCTAAATGGATTTCATCCCCTTAGCTTATTGCTATGAAGATGCTACACTTTTATGATATTTTTTAAAATGTATGTAGGAACAGCAGAAAAATTGATTTTCGAATTTCGACTTGAAGCTTTGCATAGAGATAAGTCTTAACTAGAGTAGTTTATTGTGAAAGTTTCATGTCTTCTGATTTGCTTCTATCCTAAAATAAGAATAATCAAATCTATCGGTTTATGTATGAGTGATGTAAACGGCATGATAACTGAAACCTGATGAGATGAAGACTTTTGTTTATTACTATATGTAATTTTGATTTTTTTTTGTTATTTTATCTAACCTGTTCGCCTTCAACATTATGAATTTGAATTTGTGTAGGTCCATTACATTGAATTGTCCAATTTCCAATAGTAATTATTCGTTCATTAGAAATATCTGATGTAAAAATAGTTCTTGCAATAATAATATTTTGTTTTTCTGTATCTTTTTCTTGTCCAATACCATCAAGAACTTGTTGTTTTAATCGTTGAAATTTTTCAATAAATTCATGACGATTTTCATCTGTATCAATATTTGTTTCTGGACTTCCTACAAAAAAACAAAACAAAACAAATCTTTTAAAATAAATAAAAAAGATAAACTATATATATAAACCTGATGAATACATTGTTGATAAAGAATTATTAGCAAAATATCTAAACCAACCATTTGAACCAATTGATAATTCAATAATAATAAAACTATTCCATATATATAAACATTCACGATTACGTAAAAAATTAAATTCATTCCATACATATGGTCTATAAGAAAGTATATCTTTTGTATCAATAGGAATAATATTAATTGTTATTAATTGTTGTAAATTATCATTTATATTATCATTTGATAATGCTAATGTTGTTATTTTTGATATTAAACCTAAATATTGAAATTGTTCAAGAAATAAATATCGATCTTTTTCAAATAAATTTTTTATTATTAATAAAACAATATTTGATGTATCATCATCATCTTCATTTATATTTAATATTGTTGATAATAATTCAAATATATTTATTAATATATTTAATTGTCGTATTTGTTCAATTGTTGAATATTGTAATAATTTTGATATTAAACGTAATGTACTACGTTTTATTGTTAATATCATTGTATTTTGATATAATTGACAAAATATTGATAATAAACGTTCTAAATAAATTAATTGTATTTCAATATTATCTTTTGTTTGTTCTTTAATACAATTATTTAATATTGATTGTTTTGTATCATTCCATTCATGTGATGATTGAAGTATATCAATAACTTCTTGATGATTATCATCTTGTCGTTCACGTGCTTTATCTAATGCTGTTCGACCATCTTCATCACGTAAATCAATATTAGCACCATATTTTATTAATATACGAACAATTGATGGACGTCCAAAACAAGCAGCATAATGTAATGATGATGAACGTTGACCACGATTAACATCAGCACCACGTCGACATAAATATTCAACCATTTCACGTGTACCAAATGCTGATACCCAATTAAGCATTGTTTGACCAACATGATCAGTATAATTAATATCAATATTATTTTCTTCAATATAATTTACAAATGCTTGAAAATCACGTGAACGAATATATTCAATTATTTGTTGTTGTGAACGATCAGATGGTGTTGTATTTGTTGTTGATGATGAATTTTGTGATGATTCATTGATTGGAATTGAAGGATTTGTTGTACGTAAAATATTTCCTGAACGAGCAAGTGTTTGACGTCCTAAAACAAAAAAATGATTATAACATGGAAGTTACTATTTGTAGAGGGTATCTCCTCAGATTTTCCCTTCTGATTTCAAAGGTTTTTTGCCTGTAGATACTACATAGTATTCTAATAGAAACTCTAAAACGATTTGGGTTGCTATAAGTTTTTTTTTCTAGAGATCTCAGGTTTTCGAAAAAGTCGTATTTTGATCTGAAAATTTGTGCATAGAGACAATTCAATTAGACTAATTTACATTAGGAAAGTCAGAAGTTTTCAAAAAATGCATGTTATATAAACAATCTGTGGAAGAGAGTCGATATATTGTAAGTTTCATATCGCGAAGAGGCTTTATACAAAATTTTCTGAATTTTTTTTTATAGAAATTAGTCGAGTTGATTTCTCTATATGCACTAATTTTCAGATCAAAATTCGATAGCTGATTCAAATCTCAATGTAAACCAACATCCTTTTAAGAGTTTTTATTAGAACACTATGTAGTATCTATAGTCAAAATCGTAAGAGAACATTTAAGGAGGTTTCCTCAAAAGTCACTAATTAATAGCGTCTGTTTCTCAGTACTCTTAACAACTATTAGAAATTACATGTCGTTCTTTTATTCGAAGTGTGAATTATAATATGAAATGTCAGATTTAAACATGACTTTAATACTCTCCACAAACATTCAAAAATTTTCCCTTCCCTGTCGACGCAGATTTTTTTCCACATGTGTATAATTCTATTCGATGAAGTTCAATTCTTTATATTTAAAAAAAAAAAGAATTAACATTATAAATATAAAATCTAACCTTCAAAAAGTAAACCAATAAGCAAATCAAGAAATCGCATTATATCCAATATACATCGTTCATCACCATTACATAATGCTGATTCAAGTGCATCTGGAAGATCAGAACGAAGTAAATCATGTGTTACTTTTGCACTACCACGACAAAGAGTCGATAATAAACCCGTAACAACTGAAAGATTTGTTATAATACCACGTACATTCGATACATTATGTGTTCCTGTTGAATCTGAAGATGATTTTGATACATGATGTAATGATCGAAGAAGAACATCTTTTAAACCATAACGCATTAATGGTTCAGGATCAACATTTTTTCTTGAAAATCTATTCATAAAAAACAAAAAAATTAATAAAAAATTAAGTAAATTCTAAACAAACCTATCAGCTAATGTTGCAAAACATCTCAATGCATTATCAGCTACAAATGGATCATCATGTAAAAGTAAATTTGATAATGATTCAATTGTTTGATCAAGTGTTGAAGAATTTTGTGGATCAATTTTTCCAATTAATTTAACAACAACATTTAAAGCTGATTGTAAAGAATCTTTATGTATAACTGAATAACAATTATTAATAAATTCAATAACATAACGTAAACCATCTTGTTCATATATACTTGATGCTTCTCTTAAACATAAACGTTCAAATACTTTTATAATTTGTTCAGCTAAATCTTTATTTGTACGATCTTCAATATCAACAATTTGTAAACAATTACACATTGAACGTATAACTGTTGAATGTGATATTATTTTTTTTGCACAATCAACAGATACATCAAGAAAATATGTTAAAGCACGTGCTGTTACTTCAAGAACATGTGTTGGAACTAATGGATCATTGAGTATATCACAGAGAGCTTAAATAAAATTAAGATAGAAAAAATGTTTTCTTGGTTCTTATTTAAAAATTTACCAGGAAGGAAAAGTTGAGGTTTATACCTATAAAAAGTAAAATATAATTAAATTCATAAATTATTTTTAATAAATACATACTGTTCAAAACATCGATCGATATTATCACTCATTAAGACTAGCATACCTAAAGACAAAAAAAAATATTCGAAAATAGAAAAAGTTTTTTGCAATTTATTTTATTTCTCTTTCTATCAATTGAACTAAGAGAGTATAGCTAAACTTATATTACTATGAACATTAATTATCATATATTCATTAACAAATAAACTTACATAATTGTTCAAGTGCAATCATTTGAAGATCACGTTCACTACTTCCATCTCCTTTAAGCCAAGCTAAAAGTTCATCTGGATCAGCTTCCATTGTGCTGTAGATTATATTTTAAAGTATATATCTTAAAAAAAAAGAGATTATCAGATTTGAATGTCTAGTTTTAATAGTAATCATTTATTTGAATATTCTAAAAATGTCGATAATTATCAACGAAATAATCTTTCTTCATTGTGATTTTGCAATAATTGTAGTAATCATAGTTTTATTGATAAATAAATGGAAAGCTTCAACGAAAAACAATAGAACATGAAAGTTCGAGAAGTTTTCTTGTTTGAATCATCCGAAATCTTTCTTTTCTTTTTTCTTTCTATATTTTTTTCACTTTTTGAATTTGAATTGTGAAATATGATCATCAGCTGTTGACTCGCTCTCTCGAATGTCATTTTTCCACATCATCGACCTCTATTATATTTTATATAAAATTCTTTTCGAAATTAGTGACATCTACAGAGAGAAAAATTTGTTTCTATCCCAAATAAGCAAAAAGTAAGTGAAAACGGCCAACATGACTGGCTTAAAATGTCTTCCATACCCGTCATGAGTAGTTATCTTGACAAGAAATGTTCTGCAAACATGTCTGAACTAGTCCAAAACGCCCTTTGAACTCCATTATATCTAGTGCGTTTGTCTATCTACCCCCATCCAGACTAGTCCATAGTACAGAAAACGAAGACAAAAGGTGGATTCGACCGTCCAACTTGACAATATTCAATACCTGACGGCAGACCATGACATAACGATGGACTGATGTTAGTTGAAACAGTCCAAATAGCAGAAAGACACGCATCCATTTGCTAGACAATTAAAAGTGGTAAAAGACATATGACTTTACTAGTCTGACACGTCTTCAGAGGCAGTCAGAACTAGTCTGAAGTGTCTTCTGCACTTGTTATGGTTAATTTAGGTTTTAGAATGTATTGTCATTACTAATTCAGAGGGTTATGAAATGTTTTGACAACTCATTCTTCTCTTACTAAATTGTTCAACCAATTGGTTCGATTGACCAATAACGAAAAGAAGAAAAACGTAATGCAAGAAAAAACTTTTCAATATTTATATCATTTGTTGATAATAGGTAAATGGTGGGTAATCATACATATTTAGAATGAGAGCAAGATCATAGAATAAATATCACTTCGTTAAGTATGTTTTATTAAAAGTCGATCAGCATTATAGATGTATGTATTAAAATAGGCACTTTACAAATTTTTTCCAGCTTTAAAATTCAGATCTTCAGGAATCTTATACTCAAACTTTATATCACAAAGGTGTTGCAATTACCATGTTAAATAAATTAACTAAATAGTTATACTCGAAAATAAAAATAAATACTTATGTAATATTTTGATGAACGACAAGATTTCTCGAATAGCGATAGAAAAATGTATACCTACATCTTCCGTTGTAAGTATGAGTTATGAATATCATAAGCTTATCCTATGGCATCATATGAAAACACATCTTTACTTTCATGGTTCATAATCAAGAACGTTGTACAATGTTATCATTACAAAAATTATTAATACTTATTAAATGTATTCAGAGATGTAAGCCAACATGTTTTGATCTGTGGCGGTAGTGGAAATTTTTTAATTTTTTTAAATCGTCGGCGGCGGTTATAAAAACTTGAATTTTTGTATGCTCATGGCGGTGGTGGCTTTGAGTCTTTACTGATACGGCAGCGGGTGGAATTTTCGAAACTGAATAATGATTTAGATGATAAGAAACGCCTGCCTATTTCAATAATTGATTAATAATAATTTCGAAAAAGCTAAATGAAATAACTGTGTTTGGCATGTTAGTTTAATCAAGACATTACATGTAGGCAATATGAACATGAGTAATGAATTACTAAACAACTTTGCCTAGGATTAAGAGATCCAGTGGTGCTAAGGATGGAAATACGTACTTGATATATATCAAGATGTCAAAAAACTTGCCCACTTTAGTTTTTAACGATAAAGTCTGGAATTTGACACGAACATCATGTCGATTCAATCTGTCGAGTCTTTGTCTCAAAAAATCTTCGTCCAGAACTATTCTGAATTATAGATAATAATTTGATATCTAAGCGATCCTAACGTAGTTCTGGACGAGTCATTCTATAGAAAAAGACTAGACTAAAAATATATGATGTCTCCCTACAATGACTGAAGCGGAACAGAGTTCAAGGCCGCAGCTGACTTCAGACTAGTCCTGGTCGAGGACTTTTCGAGATAAAGACTAGACAAGTCGAGTCGACATGACTAGAAAAAAAAATTCGACATTTAGCCCGTCGCTAATTCACTTGGGTATAT